>CANXYC010860183.1:0-74917 GCA_948193065.1 Aleurites moluccanus | reverse complement strand
TATATAGAGTTTTTCTCTGACAAAATATATACTATATCTTATTTTTTTGAGATTATATCATATCAAAATTATATATATATATATATATATATATATATATATATATATATATATATATATATATACAAATAATAAATCTATGATATTATTTAAAATTGTAGTTTAATCTCGATTCAATTTTCAATTGAATCTTTAATTCATAATTCGATACTTTTATTGGTTTAAAGGTCGGGCTAAGTATGAAAGTCATAATTCTGATATTTATTTACTTATAAATTAAAATATATTCGAATCATAAATTTTAATATGATATCAGAATTTTATTCATAAATACAAACAAATTAATTTTAGTTTTATTCATAATTTTTATTAATTATAAAAACTTATTAGTTAATTTATTTATAAATAAGTATCATTTTGCCTATTACTATAAATCATGTGTTAGCTAGATTGCATTTGAGGAAGCATGTGAGATAAATTTTTTCAACAATTATTTCTTCTATCAATACCTTAATTGAAAGAAAAAACAATAAATGGCATTTAAATATATAAAAAATGTTATTGTGATAGTGGTGGCCTCATTAAATACACACAAAAAATCTCCTACTTAGAGAATGAATCGAATTTTGATATAACATCTCTTGAAAAATGCCAAATAATTGTACTACTTAAGCTAATATGAAAGAAGTTTCCTTAACTCTTTTTTAATGATAATGAGAAGTTTCCTCAATTACTTTTGTCAAAATTATAACTATTCGTTGTTTTTGTTAGATTCGATTATGGGATTGTGCGGTTGAGAATTAATAGCATCATCTCAATGCCTCTTATGACACATGGAAATATGTGCCTATCAATAAGACAATACACCACATATTATTATTTTTTTTTTTAATTTAAGAATTATTAAATATCAAACTTGAAAATTATATTTCACAATATATTTAAAAAATTTTAACATTTTAATTTTTGTATAAATTATAATAATAATATGAATTAATTAATATGCTAATTTTGAGGGCCAAATGTTTTATTATTATTGAATTTTAACAATTTATAAGTTGATATATTAACATATTGGTCTAATTTGGTACAACATATGAAAATAACTTTTCATATGGAGAAAAATTATTTTTCTAAAAATAATATTTCTAAAAATAATTAATTGTATATTTGTGTTTGGTAAAATACAATTTAAAAACAGTTGTCTAATAATTTTTTAAAATTAGCCACGCGTTTAATCTAAAATTCAGCTTTTTTTAAAAACTCCAATTTCTAACTTATTCAAATAGTTGAATTTTAACTATTTAGATAATTGCTTTTATTAATTCTGATATTTACCAAACACTATAAATTGAGTCAAAATCAACTTCTCACACAAAAAAATTGTTTTTTTCTTTTCATAAGTTGTGTCAAACGGGCATATTATTAATTATATGCTTATTTATTAAGTAAATTTACAAAGAAAATTTATTTTCTCTTGCAAAAATTAATTATATTATTTTTCAAGAAAATAAATAAATAATATTATTTGTTGTGTAATATGATTAGTCTTAATTCATTTAAGTGTGTTGATTATTCATTTATATGAATATTTATTTTTAAGGATTGAAGATATTTTTTTATTTTCATGCATAGTAATATAATAGATTAGAGATTTTTTTTAAATATTAAAAAGAATACTTAAATTGAAATTTATTGTCTATCTGAAAAATATATTATTAGATTATTAAGGCTCTATTTGTTTCAAGAAAAATAACTTGTATTTAAAAAATATTTTTTACATTTTTAAATAACTAATTTTCTATTGTTTGATTATCGTAGTAAAATTTAATTAAAAAATATTAAAAGTTTCATTTTATAAGACTATAAATAATATATAAACTTATATTTTAAAATTTATTATTAAATATAAAAAATATTAAATAAATAAATATATGAAAAACTATTATTTGTATGAAGGATTTAATATATTCTTTAATAACAGACAAAAATATAGCATGATCTAATTGCTCCATTCATGTCTCATCATTGATATATAATATTAACAACTTTTTTTTTTTTTATAAAGATAATTATACCAACTCCTACTCTTTAATTATTATTTTTTCTTTCATTTCATAGGTCAACTTTAGTTATAATTATACCTAAATTTTTCTTATAAATTTTTTTATTTTATTGTAATTGAAGAAATATATTATATATATCCTTTTCTACCTTATTTCATATATATATTTTTTTATTTTCGTTAGATTTGAATTTTAAATTTAGAGTTATTACTGCCAATTCATATCGATGATAACTACATATTTATTATTTATTTTATTTTCATGCTTTATTTTTTTTTATGAATTTTTTTATTTATTTTAAATTTTCTATGTATTTTTCATGGTGTCTCTATCTTTAATAATGAAATTTTTATTTATCATCTCTATATAATTTTTATTGTTTGGAAGATTCATCAATAATGAACTTAATCTACTTGAAAATTTAAGAATTTTTTATAAAAATTCTTGACTCAATCTACTTATATATCAAATTTTTTTTATAACCATTTTTCAACAAAATCTTACCGCACTAATTATTTTTATGATTTGTTGTTATTTTTTTTTTTAAGTTTTATTGAGAGTCAATATATTTAAATAGCCTAAATGATGGCTATATAAATCTTTTATTAACTTCGTAATAATTTTTTGAGATGCAAATAAGTTAGCAAAACGAGCATGATCTCCATTAAAATAATTTATTTATTATAATATATTTATTTTTTATTATAATGGAAAGCTTATATCTTTTGGCAATATATATATATATATATATATATAATTCTTATGCATTAATTTATATTTGATTAATTCTCATATTTAAGAAATTTAATTGAAAATAATTTTCAAAATAAATGGAAATCATCTCATTTATAAAAAAATTAGTTTAATTTAATTTAATATAATATTTGATTTATCAACACAGATATAATATTATAATTTTTTAAAATTTTAATATTATTAGTTAAACAGACAAATGCAATTCTATTTACTTTTATTTTGATGATTTCACTTAATTTAATTGATCTTCAATCAAGTTAAACCAATTAGAATGATTGGATTTAGCCCATATTAAAGGTTCCACCATGTGGACTTGGGAGTTGGGTCTGAATTAATTGGGCTCGCCTGAATTCTTTTGGTCTATATTAATTTTCTTGAATAATATTTTTGAGAGTATATTTGAAGAGTCTGAAATCAAAGTTAAAATTAAAATTTTTAATTTTTGTATTTAGCAGCTATTTATAATTAAAATTGAAATTCTACTTACAATTTCATAGAATTATAATATAACTAAAAAAATAATTTCACAATTTCGTTCTCAATTCATAAGAATTATAATTCCATAATCACCACTATCATCTCTCTTTCACAGCCACTGTCATCCAACACCATTGCCACCATTACCGCTAGTGACGATGATTCATTATCATTATTGCCAGCGATAAAGATTTGTCGAACTGTCATCACTGATAACGATAGCTCGTCGGACCTTTATCACCGGTGACAATAGCTCACTGGACCGTCATCGTCAACGATGATAATTCGTTGGATCGTTATTATCGGTAATTCACCACCACTTCCAACTTCACAGTCATCAAATTTTTATTTAATTTTAATTTTTTTTGTGTAAAATAAATATTAAAATTATAATTTTAACAAAATTTTAATTTTAAATAATGAAAATTTTCAATTTCAATTTTTTACCGCAAATGTATCCTTATGGTGTGATCTCTCCATTATTAAGAAAGAATTTTGAAGCTTAACATTCAAATATATTTTATGCCTAATGAGGAATTATATGTATATATTTACCAGCTAATGCTTGTGGTTGATTGATGGCTAAAGAAGTAGAGAATAAAGAATAACTAAAGATATTAAGTAAGTGTTTAGTATGAGTTTTGATTATATTTTTAAATATTTTAATATATATAAATTATTATATTATGTAATTAAATTTAAATATTTTTTTAATAATTTGAAATATTAATAAATAAAATATATATATTCAAATTTCTATACAAACCAATTAAAAGGATGATAAAAAAATTATATATATGTTGAAATACATAAATTTTAATTGAGATTTATAAAAATATAATAACGTGAAAAAATTTGATGAGGTGATTAATATATTTTTATTCACGTGCTTTCACTAAAAGTTAATTATAAAATTATTTTAAAATCTAAAGATCATAGGTAGCAAATTTTTTACTTTAACAATTCATTGACTTAGTATTTATATTTTAAACAATTATGACATATGTAAATTATTATTATTATTTAATTAATTTTAAAATATTTCTTTTATTAATTTTGAATACTAATAAATAAAATATATATTAGTCAAATTTATTATATATAGAATAAAAAATTATATAAACTATAAATGAGAACTAGAAAAACATAATAATATGGAAAAAAATTTATAAGGTGACTTAATATATCCTTACTAACATGATTTTACCAAAAATTAATTTTGAAATTATTCTTAAAATTTAAAGTATCACAGATGATGAATTTTTGCCTTAATAATTTATTGTCTCATGATTTATATATACATAATTTTTTGCCATAAACCTAGTGTTTTCCCATGAAAAAACACATGTACTAACTAGTAAGATTGAGAACATGAACAAACCCTATTTTCTTTGATCTTTGAAATGTAGATTGTGTTTTGTAATTCTCTTGAGATGGTTGAAATCTGGGGTGTAACCAGAAAATTTTGTCAGGAATCAAAGTTAAACTAGTAAAAAATTTTAGTATTATAAATTATATATAATTTTTTTCGAAGTCAATTAAAAATTTATATATAATTTTAGTACTATGAAAAAGATTAAAGTTAAATTAATAAAAAATTTTAGTATTATAAATTATATATAATTTTTTTTGGAGAGTCGATTAAAAATTTATATGTAATTTTAATATTATTAATTATATATAATTTTTTTATGAGTTAATTAAAAAAAATTTATATATATATATATATGTAAATTTTAGAAAACTAATTAAAAAATTTACATGTATATATATATTTAGGAAGTTTGGGCCAAGGTTATTCCTAACCCTTCTAGTTTCGCCAATGGTTGAAATGTAGATATATTATCCCTAACCCTTCTAGTTCCGTCAATGGTTGAAATGTAGATAGTCGTATAATTAATACTTAATGATTAATATACTTAGGAATTTGAAATAAAGGCACAAATAAGAATTATTTTGAAATTTTTTCAAAAATATTTTAAAAAATAAAAAACATTTCATTTTTACTGTTGATTTTTTTTTTAAATATTATATATCTAAAAATATTTTTTCAAAAATACTGTATATTTAAAAAAATATGACATATATCAAATATATACTAAATATATATTAAAAATATACCACACATATATTAAATATATATCAAAAAATAATAAAAAAAAATAATCGTAACATTTAAAAAAAAGTCAAAAAATAATATTTTTGTGTAAAATTCCCAATTATTTTTTCCTTTTTTTTTATCTATTATTTTATAAATTTATTCATCTATATTTTTAATTATCGTTTTAAATTTTCAAAATAATATTTATTCACTTTTTTCTATTTTATCTTTATAGCATTTAATTGAAATATAATAATTTAATTTAAGATAAGATTAAGAATATAAAGTTAAATAAATTATTTTAAATTTAATTAATAAATATTTTAATATATATAAAAAATTTTAAATGATAAATAAAAAAAAAATGGAGGGAGTATAACATCAACCAACTAGTAATTGTATAATAGTTTTGTAGGTTAATATTTGTTTTGAGTTCACTCTGAAATATGCAAAAGCTTTGACAGATTGCGACTTTCTCAAGAAAACTAACCAAATTTAGGTGATATTAAGCTAATCAACTTGCTCACCCGCACACCAAACCCTTTCTCTCCTTCACACTCTACATAGTTTAATATGAGTTTGGTCCCAAAAAAGACCTTACTTAATTTATTGTTTTTAGATTAATACTTGATTAATGACATTCCTAATTGGGTTTGGACCAAATATCCAAAATTTAATTGATGACTTCTAATTAAGAGTAGACTTGACAAACGGATACACATGGGTATCCGCGAGTACGAATCTTTACGGATATATTTAATGGGCATAGATACAAATTACCTGTTTTTTTAATGAATACTAAATTGTCATACTCATACCCACCTATTATGGGTATCCGTTCATATTTTTAATTTTTATTTATTTATTATCAATTTTAAAAAGATAATTCATTTAAAAAATATTATATTTTTAATATAAATTTTATCTTTTTAAATTTTATGTAAGAAACCATTTTATAATCTATTTTCAAATTCATATAATTCTGCATAATAAAAAAAGATAAGTACATTTTCAAACAAAATAATTCATTTTTCTTAATTGTAATCTCAAACTTACTCTTATTATCCACCAATAGTAAATATAATTAATTATAAATTTATATTATACCAATGAGTTATATATATATAATTTTGAATACCTATTTAAAAATTTCAAATAATAACAAAATAATATAAATTTAAAAATTTTAAACAATAAAAAATAAAAAAATTACAAAAAAAATAATTCATAAAATAAACACACTAAGAATGTAACATTGATGTTGCAGAGTTAATATCTTGTAACGGGTAAAAATATTCATTTTTTTAAGAAATATCTGTGGGTATGAATATAAACGGATGCACTGTTAGATAACGACGAAAAAATACCCGTTTCTTAATGAGTGCTATTTTTAATATTTATTATTCACATTATTTGTAGGTATTTATTGGTACCCGCGGATACGGATAATTTTTACCAGATCTAATTAAGAGTAATTTTCTATTTGGTAGAACATCTTTAATTAATTAAGATTATTTAAGAAAACATGAGATCCATGTGGACGTTTTGATTATGGGTAATGATGATCTATCAATTAATTAACCTTCTCATTACGTTTTGTGATTTTTATGCTTTAATTTGTAATCACTATGCAATTTTTACGTCATTGTTGTCATGAAAAAACAATTAAAATTCATTGTTAATACAAGGGAGTGCAAATCTTCTTCTTATTTTTATTTTACATTAAAAATTTCTTTAGAGTGTCAAATATAATTTTTTTTTATATAAAAAATAAAAAATTCACTAAAAGGAAGAAATTTATCAAAAAGGGTTCCATCCTACACTATGAAATAGACATTCAATTACTGAATTAATAATAGTCTAATTACAAAATTTGAATTTCTGAAAATTTATATTATGGGAATATACATAAAACATATATTATACTAAGCCTTTTGTCTTAATTTTATTTATGAAATGATCAATTAATCATTTAATAATTTTAAAATAATATGTAAAAACTATATTTAATAAATTTATGCCTAACTGAAGCAAAACAAGTCAACCCTGGAAACTAGAGGAAAATAAAAAATGACATGATTTATAGGGTCATGACTCATGAATAGGGATCTTTAAACTTGTCATGGGGAAATAATTCCATAAACACCATAATATTTATTACTATTTTTTTTATACTTTATATTTTGTTCAAGCTTTGTATTTGAATTTATATTTAGGTGATAATTGATAAAAGGGTGTTTGGGAGTAATTATGATAAAAATAATTATGAATAATAAAAAAAATATTATTTTAAAAAATATTTTTATTAAAAATATTATTTTAAAAAATATTTTTATTAAAAATATTTTTTTAAAAATAAATTGAATTTTGATATTTATAAAAAATTTAGTTAAATTTAAAACTTATTATTTATATTTATTATTAAATATTTAAATAAATAATTTTAAATTAAAAACTTAATCTGCTATGATATTTTCACTTCAATTAATAAATTTTAAATTCATTGTATCTTTAGAATAAAGTTAATTGGGTAATACGACAAACATTACCATATCTTCTTTTCTCTTGTTATGTAATTCACGATATTCTTTTTTCCATTTGATCTCTATGAATAATTAAAATAAAAAAATCAAGAATTTTATTTAAAATTATAAAATTTATTTAACCATGTAAAATATACTAATAAAAAGAATCTTTCAATAACTATAATGAATGGAAATAAAATTACTGTACTCCATTTCATGATAAATATTTTATTTTAATTTAATAATAATATTTTCATTAAAAATATATTAAGAAATATAAAAATTAATTAAAATATATAAAACGTGAAAAAATAAAAAAAATAAAAGATAATTTATATTTTTTTAAAAATATTTTAACAATTAATAACTTTTTAAAATTAATTCGATGCATAAAAAAAAAATTGAAACAGGAGATGATATATATAATAAAATAAATGATTTGAATTGAATAAAAAATTAAAAAAATAAATAAATTAAATAAAAAAATTAAATAAAAAAAATCTTAATAATCATAATATTTTATAATTAAAATATTTATCATGGTACTATCCTAAATGCTCGTAGCCTTGTATATATACTACTACTATTTTGATTACGGTGCAGCCTTGGCACAAGCCACAAGGTAGAGAAACTTGTCTAGGTCAGTCACCCTTCCACGTGGTTTACAAAAGAAGTCGACAGCCCACCTTCCTCCCTGACCGTTGACCTAATCACAGGTTGGCGTACGTTACTTTATTTTTAGTTTAATTAATTAATAAATTAATTGTATTTGTATAGGTTAGTTTGTTATAATTTCTCCTAGTTAGGTTCTTTTTATTATAATGCCAATTATTCCTTAGTATCCCTTAATTCCCAATACCTCAAATTGGTATCCTACCACCTAATGCAAGCTAAATTACTAAATTTGGCAATGTTAACTTCATCTCATTTTTACCAACTTTCCTCTTTTAAAAATAAATATATCAATATAATTTTATTTTAATTACATATAAATTTATTTTTACATAAATAAAAAAAATATATTTTTATTTTAATAATCTTTTTATAATTAGTACATAAGTTAAACTTTATTTGCTAACTATAATATTATAACTGTAAAATAGTACTTTTTTTATTACATAATTTATAAAATTAATTTTTCTAATGAGTGTTTTTAAAATATTAATTAAAAATTAAAATTTAGATATTATTCAATAAATAAATTTTAAAATAAATTAAATAAGTCAAAAGTTAAAATTCTAATATTGAAATGATAGTAATTATATTGAATTATAATTTTATTAAAATTTTTATTTTTTTTATTTGACATATTTTATATTAATTTAAAATAATTATTTAATAAATATATTTTATTTGAAATAATTACTATTTGTAGAAAAATTATTATAAAATAATTTGTTAATTGAGAATTTTTTTTATTATATTAAATATATGAATTTATCTTATACATTTAATTAATAATAAAATATTTTATTTTTTTTAATTTAATAAAATATATATATATATTTTTATATATTTTTATTTTATTCCATTTGGCTGTTTTATCGTATTAAATTTTTACATGTCCAAAATCAAGCAATTAACCGAGCCACATGGCCCTAATCATGGACTATTGTCTTTCTATGATAAATGACAGTAGCGAGAAGGAGAGACCAGCAACAAGCTAAGCTAAGGAAAAGCGATTGTTTCGTGGATTCAAAGAAACTTTCGATTAACAAACCAACCCCTACCAAAACTTCATTCTAACTCAACAAATACCCATCCCCTTCCCAACTTCATCTCCTTCAATTTTCTACTTTCTCTCTCCAGCACTTTCTTTAGCTTTAGAGAGAGAAAGACTAAGAAAATGAAGCTCTCCGCTTTGCAGCAGAGCTACATGAACCGTCGGAGTAATAGCTTTCGAGGATCAGCTCCGCCTTTAGATTCGTCTCCTGAAACCACGATTAAATCGCCGGCCGCTTTCTTTTGGCTTGTGCTACATGGTGTTTGCTGCCTTATTAGTCTCGTTCTCGGTTTCCGTTTTTCTCGTCTTGTTTTTTTATTTCTTTTCTCTACTTCTAGTACTAATCTATACGGAACGCCGTTCCGCCAGCTCTCCTCCACAGCTGACCTTGGTAATCCTCTTAATGTACTTTCGGTTCCAGTTGCTAACCCTGAACTCCCTGTAATTAACAAAACTGTCAGCTCTAGAGTGGTTGTTGGCCGCCATGGGATCCGGATCCGGCCTTGGCCTCACCCGAACCCGACCGAGGTTATGAGAGCTCATCAAATAATTGAGAGAGTTCAGAAAGAGCAGAGGATTCAGTTTGGAGTCAAGAGCCCTAAGACTGTTATCGTTGTTACTCCGACTTATGTACGGACTTTCCAGACGCTGCATTTGACCGGTGTTATGCATTCGTTGATGCTTGTCCCGTCCGATGTCGTTTGGATCGTGGTGGAGGCCGGTGGAGTCAGTAATGAAACCGCTTCGATTATTGCGAAATCTGGAGTTGATACTATTCATATTGGGTTCAGGCAGAGAATGCCGAATTCGTGGGAGGGACGGCATAAATTGGAGGCTAATATGCGGCTTCGCGCTTTAAGGTAAAAGTTGTTTAGTCTTTTGTTGCTTAATTTTTAGCCTTAGATTTCGCTTTTTGTTCACGGTCTTTTAACTATTTTGAATCAAATTGCGAGTTGAATGGTAGATTAGATTGTTATTATTATCATGCGGTTAGATTTACTTCTATATATGTTGGAGCAGAGTTGTGAGGGAGAAGAACCTGGATGGGATAGTGGTGTTTGCTGATGATAGTAATATGCATAGTATGGAACTCTTTGATGAGATCCAAAATGTGAAGTGGTTTGGTGCTCTTTCTATTGGGATTCTCACTCATTCAGGAGTTGCTGATGAGTCATCATTGGCTATGGTTGAGAAGGAGATTAAGAAGAGTTCGTCAATGCCTGTTCAGGGTCCAGCTTGTAATGCATCTAACAGGTTGGCTGGTTGGCACACCTTTAATTCATTGCCATTTGAGGGAAAGAGTGCAGTTTATATTGATGACCGGGCAACTGTGTTGCCCCAAAAGATGGAATGGGCTGGGTTTGTGTTGAATTCAAGGTTGCTTTGGAAGGAAGCTGAAGATAAACCAGACTGGATAAAGGATTTAGATTCTGTTGATGAGGATATAGAGAGTCCTCTATCTCTGTTGAAGGACCCTTCTATGGTGGAGCCACTTGGAAGCTGTGGGAGACAAGTTTTGCTATGGTGGCTTCGTGTTGAAGCTCGTAGTGATAGCAAATTCCCTGCAAGGTAAATTTTTTATCCTTCACTGTTGCTACTTTCCAGATTTATCATACTGTCTGTCCATCTTCGTAGCTAGTTAATTATCATTACTTTTGACACTGTCTATTAACTATTTACTATCTTTGGTTTCAAAATTTGATGACCTTAGGTTCTAGAAATTTGAATTATAGATTTGGTTATATCAGGGAGATCCTTGAGTGAGCTGCCTCCAAGGTGGTCCTGTGTTATTTAAGTTCATAATCTGTGGGTCACCAGGTTCCAACTGCTCCGTGTTGACAATTTTTGTCATTAACATCCTAGGAGGGCAAAAAACAACTGTAAAATATATTCAATTTATCTGTTGATTTATTTCTTCGTGTCCACTATGAGGTTGAATGTTGTATTGACCGCATAATTTTAGGTGGAGCTTGTCCTTTATCTACTGGTACATGAGGACTGGTGAGTACATTGATCAATTGTAATATAGGTAGCCATGCTTTTGGTGGTTGGGATTTTTAAATTTGACATCTTTGGTGGGCAATTAATCCGTTGTTGGACCTGTGCCATAGTGTAAATCATGAACCAGAAAGAAACATAAATGATAGCAAGAAATAAAACAGTCTAGGAGTATATTTATTATATTCTGAAACCTTTTCCTTTCTGCTAGCCGCATGCCGAGTCTGTTGATGAACTGCCTGTGTTTTATGTATGACTCTTCATATTTTATTTGTTGGTGTGTAAAAATTTATTAGTTCATCTCTATAAAAATTCTCACTTTCTATCCATATTTACATTTTACATTCACTTAATATAACATGGCCCCTAATTTGATGATCTTGGAATTCTCTGTGTTTATAGGTGGATATATGTTATTTCCAAATAACACTTGAATAAATCCTGTCCACAATATTAGTACTTTGGTTTTAGATAGGGAAAATAGTTTATGCCGCCCATTGATCATAATGATTGAATGACGTGACATGATTGATGAGTGAAACATGTGATTATGTGAATCGTTGGGAGGTATAGGGCTAGATTGGATATGTTATCAAATGTTGATGGCAGTTGGCACATCATCTTTCATTATAGGAGACTGGGTTATACTTGAGCTTGCGGCTGTATTACTTTTTGTAGTTGGTCATTTTTTCTCTACGTAAGACCCAATAGTGTGCGGAAAACGGGGGCTCGTTCACTTCTCTGTCGAAAGAGCGTATTCTTTTACTGCAGCTAATTAGGAATCTCAATCAGTCTTGTCTGTACGTCAATCCCAATGGCTAATTTGGCTCTTAAGCCTGGAAATCAATCAAAAAGAAATTCTCTTTTGCCTCAGGATCTTAAAATTGTTCGGATGCTTTTTAACAGAGAAAGATCTCAATATAACGAGAGCAGGATATCCTGCATGTAGACTACGAGTATCACTTAAGCTAATATTCATTGCTGAGGACCTGAAACTGAGAAACACTTGGAGGATTAAGCTTTTTCTGTTCTATGTAAATATGCTTGTTTAAAGTAGTCTTATAGTCTATACATTTCGTCTAAGGAATTAGGGAGATGGAATTTTTGCATCATATTTCCTTGGTGTTACTACTGTTTTATTAGAAATGTTTAGGAGCTGAATGAGTGGCATGATCTTATGTTCTCTGTGGTTTAAAATTGTTGTGTGCTTTTAGAGAATATATCCAAAAATATTTTGGTTCCTATAATGTGCATTTGAACTTTGTTTGATGTGGTGAGTGATGATAAGCTAGACTATGATATGCTGTGTTCCATAAAGCATGCCATCCCACATGGTGGTCTTTCAATCTCGAATGTTTTTATGAAGGTGATATGCTAGGTGCTTGTTTGGTTGGGATGGATCTGAACTGAACTAAATACTAGATTGTTTGCTTCATTTTTTTTTTTTGCACTAATAAATTGTGCTAAATTAAGCTTATCATTGTGCTCAATTTCATTCCAAGCTTATCCATTGTTTGTTTTTAGCCTTTTGCTTTTCAAGTACTTTGACCAAATTTGATTTTGCTATGAAGTAATAAGAAATCATATTTGGTATATATATATATATATATTCACATGAGGAAAACAAAAGGCAATTGTACAAAGAAAATTACTTTTCATAAAAAAGCAACTCTATTGCTTTTGAAAATTGCCTTTTGCTATCTAACCAAAAAGATTTATTTCAACCGCAGAAATAACAACTTTTGGAAGCTAATTAAACCGAACCACAGTGTTCTCTAACCCTCCTTCCTCGATGGGCCCTTGGCCCAAAGTTTAGTGCACATTTTTGGGGCATAAAAAAATCAGTTTAATATAATTTAATGGAGTGGCAATCAAGTTGGGCTGTCTGGATTACCCTATGGATCAACTTTTGAAAATTCATTTTGGATTGTTCAAGTAATTGTCCTAATTATTTTGGTTCCTGTTTTGTATATATTTGTACTTTTTGTTTTAAAGTTTTAAAATAAATAATTTCGGGATAGCCAAGTTTACCTCCCGAAGCTTGGTTCCTTGAAGGATCCGGCTTTAATTTGGCAGGAGCTAGAGCCTATTGATTAAATAGGCTTGAACATTGTTCGATTTATATTATAGATCTGTAGCTTGGTAGTTTGTTGGAAAAGAAGCCTTACTAGTTTTCCCATTATTTTACTGGTAGTCGGGCTTTGTTTTCTTAAATAAAATTGACTGTCAAATAATGTCAATGCCTTGCTTCTCATTTCACATCAAAAAGCCCAAGATAAAGCATATAGGATTGCCTTTATTTGATCATTAATACTAGCTTTTCTCCTGTTAATGGAGAAGTCTCTCGATGACTGAGCTTACCATAGGCAGTGATGGGGCTTTAATTGTACTAGATAAAGTTCTGATCAAGATAATCATATCATCACCCACTTGATCTGAAGTGGTTTGTACCAACCCATTCTATGGGGCAAGGACGATACTTACTGCTTACCAGAAGCAGAGACCTTTAGAAGTCCTTGGCTTTTGTAGCTTTCTATTGTTTTTGAGCATTGGGTAGATGATTTGTCATTGGCGTGACTCGAAACCTGGCGTGCATTCCTACAATTACCTTCTCTTTGTATGAGGGTAAGGCACCATTCTTAACTTTGTATTGATATCTTATTATTTTCCTATATAATCAACTACGGTTTCAGCTTCTGTTGTGATATCTGGATATCTTAGCCTACTATTTTGCACCATGCGTTAATAAGAGAATGCATCTCATCATAAATACTGAATGTTCTCTTTCCCATGTGCTTCCGAAGCATGAATGATTGAAGTCATATTTATTAATTTTAAAAGTGTGTTTTGGTCTAAATTTATTGAGCTGTATATAGAATAATTTATTCTTACTTCTACTTTGTGCCATTTTCAGATGGATAATAGACCCACCTTTGGAAATTACGGTCCCATCAAAACGAACACCATGGCCAGATGCTCCTCCTGAACTCCCTTCGACTGAAAAGGCAGTCATTAACATCCCAGAGCAAACACACACAAAGTCCCGATCATCTAGGTCAAAACGCAGTTCTCGAAGTAAGAGAAAGCACATAGCAAAAACTGTAGACACACAGATTTCTGCAAGACACACTGAGCAAAACTGAAAATATTAGTGGAGAAGATCAATATAACCTTCTATGGGAATTTGAGACTGCAGGCCTTCAGCATGAAGGCAAATTTCATTGACAAAGCAAAATCAGCACAAGATCTTACTGGTTGGCAGCTACATTTGAGGAGGCAAATTGTTACAGTTAGGGCAGTTGATATATGCAAGTCTGAGTTTGAATTCCACCTACCACATCATTTTTTTTTTCCTTTCTTCTTTTTCTTCTTATTTTTTTCTAAATTTTAGGATGATCGATATATTCTGGTTTCATAGAGGCGTATGTCCTGATAGGCATCCTTCATCTGCTGTCAGGAATTGCAGGAATCTTGTATCTGAAAATGCTCCATATTTTATACATAAAATCATTTTTTTTTTTTTAAATAGGAATATATAGAGTTGTGTTCAGTTGTTCGGTAGAAAACCCATCGTAATAAAATATTTTATTCATTGCCCAAAAAAAAAAAATGTTGGTGATTGTAAATTGTTGATATGATAACCAGAATCAAGTAATAGAAAATCATTTATATATTGGAAATATATACAGATTAGCTAAGTTGATCATTAGCTGCATCTCACTTTTGGCAGTTAGGTTTTTATATTAGGTAGTCATCCCCGTGAATACTCCTTATTTTATTTCTTATTATATTATAAATAATTTAATTTTTTATTTTAATTTATTTAAAAAATTATACATATTTCAATAATAATTTTTATTTCATTCTCTATTTCATTATTTAATTAATAAAATTATAAAATTTTTATTATATAAAAAAAATATAAAGAGTGAAATGATTAAAAAAAATATAATGAAGAAAATAGATATTCAACTCTCTTCTTACATTTTAGAAGGGAAAATGACTCTAAAATATTTTAGAAAATGAGTTAAATAAAAAGTTATGTTGAATGAGTATTTTTAAAATCTTGTTTTCTAACTTTGGTTACGCCCTTAAGGCTATCCTTAATAACATTTCATATTTTATTTTTTATTATATTATAAATAATTTAATTTTTTATTTTAATTTGTCTTGAAAATTATGTATATTTTAATAATACTTTCTATTTTATTCTTTATCTCATTATTCAATTAATAAAATTAATATTTTATTTTTTAGAATAAAAAAATGACAAAATATAAAGAAAAAAAATTATAAAAAAAAAATTTAAGAAGTCATTCTCTCTTACTATATTTAAAGAGAGAGACAATAACTCTAACAAAATTTAGAGGAGTGAATATAAAAAACCTATTGGATCTTATTTTTCTCATTTTCCTAGTTATTTTAGTTAAGGAATTTAGATGAAGAGTTCTATTGGACATATGCTTAGGGTATTGTGGTATTTTAACATTTTACTATTATAAGCATTGATTTCATATTACATGATGTAAAATAAACTTTTATTATATTTCTTTATTTTTATGATTGAGTTGTTTTTGTAATTATATACTTTGAATTTCTATAATTCAAAAAGTAATTGTATTTATTAAGATTAAAATCTTTTTTTGAATGAATTAAAAATTTTTGTATTTTTTATAAATATATGTTTACGTATTCAAATTTCAAACAATTTTCATAATTATAATTGTGTTTAACTAATTATGCTTCCAATTTTGCTAATTTGAAGATTAAAATCTAATAAAAATAAAATTTAAAAATTAATATCAAACATCTCAATAATATTTTTAAGTAATTTAAAAAAATAATAATAATTTTAAATTTTAAATTAAAGATTCAATATCTCCTATTTTCTTTATTAATACGATGGATAACTGAATGATCGAATTTTCTAGAAATTTAGAAGCTAACGGCCTGAGTTATAGGTAGTGCTTAATAACCCAATTCATCATTTTAAATTAAAATTTTTAGATTCTAATAGTTTTATATTGTTTAAAAAATTTCAATTAAATTAAAAATCACTTAAATTAATAAATTAAATTAAAATTTATAATAAAACACTAAGTAATTAAATTTTAGGACTCATGAAGTTAAATTTTAAGATTCACTTAATTTAATTGAAACTTAAATTAATTTGAAATTACCCTTCATTGTCTTAAAAAAAAAAAAATATTTCAACTTTTTCTTTCAAATAAAAGTGAATTTCAAATAAGAATTGGTTTATTGACTTTTCTATTTTCAAAATAAAAATTATTTAGTGAATTTATATTTAATTTAGCATATGTATTTGATTATTAAAAGAATGAATACTCATATGCATAGTTTATAGTTTACAAATTTAATCCAACATCCATTAAAAATGTCATGTTTCCTTAATTTTTTTTAAAAATGTAGTTGCATTTTGATAATCATACTTGACTTACTCTACTTTTTTTTTTTTATATATATTTAAAGAATGTATGTTATTTTTATACTTATTTTTGGTTTAGTTATTGGGAGTCAATGTTGGTTCCCAACAACTGAATCTATTCATTAAGTTAAAAAAAAAAAAAGACAACAAGTCTAAATAATTACTGATTTGAAAAGTAATATATTTTTTTTATGTAATATATTATTTATATAAATAATTAACTATTAAAATATTTTAATATAATTTATAAAAAAAATATATAATAAAAAAATAAGACAAATGATTCGTACTGATTTTTAGGAACAGAATCAAAGAGCTAAAAACAATAACTCGGGCCCATTATATAGAAGGCTTAGAGACAGTTAAGTAGCCCATAGACATTACAGAAATTACAATTTTATTTAAAGAAAACTGAGCGGGGTGTTCATTGAGGCATGACCGTTGATGATGATTACAATTGCAAATCACCAAATGCCTTCACTTTTCTCACAAAAGCCAAAGCCAAGGCCAGCATTCCTTTTGCCGTTAATTTTCCCGGGAAACAGATTGGGAGAAAAGCTAATTCAAATCCGGTAACTAACTGATTCAATGCTTCAATTTCCTTCATAAATCTCATTACATATTCTTCTGCATGATTTTTTACTTGTTTAAGATTCGGTATCAGATCTCAGAAACTATCTTTGTTTCAATCAAAGCCATGGTCTGTTTTGCTTTTAAAATAGCTATGCTATTGACATTTTATTGTTTATCATTTCTATTTTATTGTTATTTCTAATTTTTAGTGTTTTTTGAAATTTTGTTTCACTTTGTTCGTTGTTAGATTTGTTTCTCAATGTTTCTTAGTTCTTAGATTCAGATAGTTCACATTTTACAGGCTCTTTAACTTGGCTTCTAATTGTGACCATTGCTTAGACCTGATAGTTGATTAAAGAATGGATTCTGATTCCGAATCTGTGAACTCATCATCCCAACCTTCTTCCACTGAACCTTTTGTCAAAGCTTCCAATACTGAGCCTTCTGCACATACTGCCACTAGAAATGAGGGTTCACCTGCTTATGGTGTATCATCTCAGGGAAGTTCGAAACTGCCACAGCCAACACGACCCCCAACAGATTTCCAA
Source organism: Aleurites moluccanus (assembly GCA_948193065.1). Taxonomy (NCBI): domain Eukaryota; kingdom Viridiplantae; phylum Streptophyta; class Magnoliopsida; order Malpighiales; family Euphorbiaceae; genus Aleurites; species Aleurites moluccanus. The sequence goes on along the minus strand of CANXYC010860183.1, from coordinate 56,704 downwards.
TCTGGAAATTTTGTGGTTTCTACATTTGATCGTGGGTTTGGATTGAATTTTGGTTCAGTTGCTCAAGGATCAAATGAGAGTTCTAGAGGCAATGTGACGTCTGCTCAAGCTGGTGGTATTCTTGAATCCTTCGCTAAAGGTTTGGTTGATTCATCTCGAAGTGCTGTGAAGGCCATGCAAGTCAAGGCACGGCATGCTGTATCTCAAAATAAGCGCAGATACCAGGCACCTTTTGTTTTATTATAAGTTTATTGGCAAGTTCACAAATTGTTTTATGTAGTTTTCAGTTAAACTCAGAGTTAATCCACTTCTCTTTTTTTGTATCATAGGTTTTGCTTTAGCATAATATATTTTCTGCAAAAGTTGTGTTGATTACATCTTTGTAAATTTACAGGAAGGAGGGTTTGATTTGGATATGGCTTATATCACTGAAAATGTACTTGCTATGGGCTTCCCTGCTGGTGATTTAAGCTCTGGGCTTTTTGGATTCTCTGAGGTAGACAATATTATCTAGTTTGCTTTATGAAAATTTGATTTATCATCTAAGTAATGTATAAACTTAAATTCATTGCAGGGCTTCTACCGAAATCAAATGGAAGAAGTAATTAGTTTCTTTGAGACTCATCATAAGGTAATAAGTGTTTTTTATGGATTAACGAAAAACTATATTGAATTTACCAGCTAGGAATATGAAATAGCAGCAGTATAAAGGAATGTGGTAACAATTCATTGGAGAGAAGAAAAATGTTCTCTAATTGTCATCAAATTTCATAATCTGCAGATTAATTAGTGTAGGAGTTGATGTAGTAACTTGAAGTCTGAATGTATCTTAAAATGATTGTGAAGTCAATGATGATGAAATCTCTCATGAATTACATGAACAATTTTGAAGAGAAGATATTCTTGCATGTATTTGGTATACGAGAAGGATGAGATGACGTTATACAACTTAACTCAAACTTTATTCTAAAACTAATTGAAGTCGACTATATGGATGCTTTATTTCTACTCTACACGATTTTGGTCAATATCCTCAGAAGGATGAGATCACGCTATAATCTAAATAACGTGGAATACTTTGGGAATGATGCTAATAATTCAAGAATGAGATAGTGCTATCATTGGCTTCAATCACATTCTGGTCATTTAATCATTTTCTATATTCTTACATAGTGAGAGACTTTTTGTTTCTGCAACATAGAAAAAAAATGTGCATACATAATCTAGTTCCAGACTCTTTCCATCAAGTTGAATAACTTCACTACTCATTCAAGGAGTAAAAAGTAGGGACTTTGTCTATCTAGGGTAAGAGGATCTTTTGTTTTTTCTTTTTGAAGTGAAGGCTAAAAAGATTGTGATTCAGAAAAAGGGAAAAGAATCTATATGGTTACACTGCTAAAGATGAAGGATTACTGCATCACTCTTTGTTAATTTTGAACGTGAACCAGGGATTGAATGCAATTTTTGATATCTTTTACGCGGAAATCAGAAATCTTTAGTAATAGTTTTTGTGCTGCCATGTTTCTGATTTTGTGCAACTTTAATTTGTGAAGGAATCACTTGGTTTCAATGGCAATGAACAGTACAATTTATTTTTGGTTCTAACTGGTAATGCCGCCCAATTTATTACACTGAGTTGATATCATTACAGATTTTGCTTTTTTGTGCCTGTTGTCATTAGTTTATTCATCAAATAATTAGAATTTGCAATTAACTGGCTATCCCTCTGATTTGAGCTTTGGTTATTGAAAATCTTATATCAACTTGTTTTCTATGCAGGGAAAATACAAAGTATACAATCTTTGTTCTGAGAGATTGTATGATGCATCCAGGTTTGAGGGGAAGGTGTTGTCCACATCTTCAATTGCCTTAAAGTAATCTGACTATATTTGATGTCAAGATCAATCTTAGGAAAAAATCGGAGCTTCATTTGTTTTTAATCATATTGGATCTTTTGAAAAAATTTAGAAATATTTATAGCTCATGAGAGTCACTGCTGTAGTACATTTGAGTTGATTCGATACTGATTTTAGGTCATAAACTTGTACAAATTGTTGAATATATTTTTTCTATCTGCATATCCTGAGAAAAAAAAAATCGTACATTCATAACTACTGGCAACAGCTACGAATTTGTTGCTTTGGATGCTTGCTCCATAGTGCAAGCAGTTATGTGTGGGCAGGCGCGGAGGTGAAGATGGTAATATAAATTTTATTTTTGGAGTCTATTAATTTTCTGAAAACTAAATAGTTTCAAGTTTGTTCATATCTTTATAAATTGAATTATCTCGCAAGTCTTAAGAACAAGATTCATATCTAAATTTGAGTTTGTGTTTATTGCTGATGCTGTCTCAGAAAGATAATAGAGATTGTGTTGCCCTGATACTCATTCAATTGCCTGAGATGCATTTGACTAAAAAATTGTTAGGAGAATTTTCTATTTGGTTATTATTTCTAACAATTTTCAACTTATTTGAATCACATGCAAGGTACAATTGACATGTTCATGTATTGAATAAGTTATGAAAAATGTTTCGTCTTATGAATGGCATCTTGTGAAAACAAACAGTTGTATATGTTGTACGGACATCATGATGTGCTGAATATATTGAGAAATGACTTGGTGAGTAAAATTAGTCATTTTCTAGTGTCAATATCTTACTGAAATATGAGATGTGTCGTGTAAAAAATAAACGGTTGAAAACAGCAACAACAAATATGTCAACATGCATTCTTGTTTCAACTTTCAAGGATAACATGGCTAGCGAATGTATAGTACGCACAAATCTTAGTTATTGAGAGTGGATAGTGTTCATAAATTCTCTTGGTGGAATAATTGATTTTGAGCTTCTTCCAGGCATGGCTTTCCTGATGTTTTTTTTCCCAGGTAGCATGCTTCCCATTTGATGACCATAATTGTCCTCCCCTTCCCCTTATAACATCATTTTGTAAAAGTGCATACTCATGATTGAAGGAGGACATTGAAAATGTGGTGGTTGTACATTGTAAAGCTGGTATGGGCAGAACAGGTGTAATGATATGTAGCCTTCTTCTTTTCCTTAAGGTAAGACTTTAGCATTATCTCATCAAGAGTCAGGGGTACTTCAGTGAAACTTTGTTCTTCTATCGGTTCTTAAGGCCTTTTTATTTTTTCCTTTATTGTACCATTATTTTCATCGTCTTCTGTGTGCAGTTCTTCCCAACTGCCAATGAGGCCATTGATTACTTCAACCAAAAAAGATGCATAGATGGAAATGCTCTAGTTGTCCCAAGTCAGATTGTTAGTCTCCTTTATGGATTACTATCTAGCTTTCAAGAAGTTTTGTGTTAGAGGATCTTTGCATTTATTAAAAGTTATTATTCTTTGCTTTCCACAGAGATATGTCAGATACTTTGAAAGTATCTTAACATACTTCAATGGAAAAAATCAGCCCGGACGAAGGTATAATTTTTGTATCTCTCTCAAACTTAATAAAGATATCTTCACCGAGTTACTGAAGCTGTAGTCACACAGGTGCATGCTTAGGGGTTTTCAGCTTCACAGGTGTCCTTATTGGATAAGGCCATCTATTACCATCTCTAATCATAATGGTATGTTGACCCTGGATAATTCATCCTTTCTTCATTTTTTATATTAAGTTGTCTCATTAATTATCTACAACAGGTTTGTATTATATAACACCTGCTTTTCAGATCATTATCTTGTGCCCAATTACATTTATTGTTCCACAATTTTGCCTGAATCATCTTCTGGACTGACTGCATCAATAAATTCTGTAACTAGTCTTAAGAGCAGAGTACACAATATTAACTAGACTATTAGCCATTGTCTTGACTACGTTGCCAGAAGTTGATTTATGATGTAAACTGCATCTAATAATGATGATTTATATCTAAACTGCATCTAACAATGATGATGATGATGATAACAAATTCTAGCTGCTGTGAATTACTGAAATTTGTCTGGCATTGATTAGGTAGGAAGCATAGGAAAGTTTGGGCAATTAGGGTTTCAATTGAATAATTCTAGGGTAGGATGGGAAATTTTCATATCTAAATGCAATAAATTATTTGGAAAACTAAAGAAAATATAGAAGGTTTTAGGCTTCGCAACTGAAATTTTGTTAGGCTTCATATGCATGATTCGATTTCATCAACATCACACCTAAGGGGTTTGCATTAGACAATCCCAAGGAGGCATCCTTGGGAACTCTCATTAATTTTTTGATTCTGTTCAATGATAGAAAATTACAAACATATTTTTAGTCCTAAAGTAATTCTAAACCTATTGGTACTTGAACAAATAAAGTGTCACAAAAATTGAGGTGCCTAATTGTAAAGCTAAAGGTAACATATTAGGTACATGATTTTGTCCATCCATGGTAATGCTGGTAATAATACTATTGAATCCGTTCATTTGCTTATATTATCAAATGGTACCTTTATTTTTCAAGTTAATCTTAGCTTCACATGAAATTTCTCTGGATGCATGTTGTTATTACCAGAATTTATGTTTCCTTCTTTTTATCATTAGAAAGTCTTGATAGAGAACTAAGATAATTTTTTAAATGTTGGTAAGGATATACGTTTATGCATTTATTTTTCATTTAGTTTGTCACTGAGTCCTGTATGATATGTGATATTTAAATGTGTGAACAGAGATGTTTTCCTTCTATCCACAGGGGTTCTGTTCTCAACAAAAAATAATCCCAAAACTAAGGATTTAATGGTAGATCTTTACTCTTGCTGTTTGGTTATTTATGGTCTAATTCACATAGTTTTTGTTTATTAATATCTTACGGTGTGCTAATCCTATTTGAAATTTCTGATCCAAGCATGCAAATCCACTTTTGCAGCCAGAAGATTTCTGGATTAGTGCACCAAAGAAAGGGATCTTGGTATTTGTTCTACCAGGGGAGCCAGGCCTGACAGAGTTGGTTGGTAAATTCAAAATTCATTTTCATGATCGCCAAGGAGATTTCTACTGGTCTCTGAACTCCCTGTTCAAAATACTTATTATTGATAACCTATATTCCCTGATTTGGATGTTATGCTGAAAGAAATAGCCATTTGTCCATTTGACCATTCCAATTATCGAGTGGAAGAAATTTCTCATGAATTTTTATGGGAACCTACTAACTCTCTTTTGTTGAGGGATGAATCCAGCAACTCAACTCAGCTTTAATCTCCAAATCAATTGGGGTCTACTATATGGATTCTTTGTTTTCACTCTGAATTATTCTGGATTATTGTCTTCTGATAATTGTTTTGCCTCTAGATCATACTATACTCCTCTCCTCCAATTAGTTTGGATCTACCATTTCCATTCTTTTTTTCCTCTATTACAATGTGCTTAATTTTCCTAACCGGGATTTCCTTAGGTCTCTGCCTCGCTTGCTCAAACCATCTTAATTTTCCTTCTCTCATCTTGTTTTTAATCAATGCAACTCTAACTTTTCTAATGCTTACATTACGTATTTTATCCATTATGATAAAACATAATATTCATTTTAGTATTCTCATCTCGGTCACACTTATCTTTGAGACATATTGCTCTTTCATTGTCAACACTCATTATCATTTCACATAACCGGTCGTATTGTCGTAAGGTAGAATTTTCCTTTAAATTTATTTGGAATTTTACAATTACATAAGATTTATATAGTAAGCTTCCATTTTAACCACCCAACTTTTATCTATTGCTAATATTTTTCTCACAACCTCTATCTCTTTGGATGATTGGGCCTAAATATTTAAAATTGTCACATGCTCACACTGCCACCAAAGTTTCCTTCTTCTAAAATATATTTTGCGTGTTATAATTAAGTTTGCCTCCACATCCCCATAATTAATAATTTGGATTTGCTCTCCTTTAGATTTTACATCTGCTATTTGACTTCATGTTAGATTTGGGTTACCTCAAAATTATTTTTGTTTCGGATTGTACTAAATTTATTGTTGAATACGCAATTCAACCCAACTTGCACTCAATCCCAAAATTAATTAGGTTGGCTTTATAGATTCTTTGTTTCCACTCCAAACGATTTTGGACGATATCTTCTAATACTTATAATGTTTCAAAATTATATTGTATTCATTTCCTCCAAATTAGATTATAGTTGAATATTACTATAATAAAATTATTTTTGTGTGTGAGAAAAAGAAAATATATTTATGTATGCAGTATGCATGTATATTGCTCTCACTATTGCAAATTTCTGGAACCATCATATTACCATTGTCTCTCTATATATTTTTGATTCATGAGACTGAAGATGCCATTTTATTTTTGGTCCCCTTTTGTTGTTGGTGTCTTCAGTTGGTTAAATACGACAATGACAGAATAGAAGAACACTAAATGGATCTGATCTTGATGGTTTTGACAAGGTAAATGAGCCTTTGCTTTCTTATCTTTCTTGCTCGGTAGATGCTTCAGACAGGGAGGTTAGATTTCTACAGTTCTCAGTATTTCCTTTTGATGCCTGTTTACCATGCTTTTCAGAGCAAACTGCCTTCACCTGGGTTCCAGGTTGAAGTTGTGATGATAGACTACGATGGTACTTCACCAAAGTCTAAACCTGATTCTGCCAGTAAGGGATCTGATACAAGTTTAGGTTATAGTCCTAAGCGAAGTGGAGTTGGAGCTAATGCCAACCAAAGAAAAGTCTCCGAGAATGAAGATAATGTATTCTCAGATGGCGAGAGAGAAGAAAATGATGCTCCGGAGAGTGGGCATGCTACTGCTTCTGGAGTTGGATCCACTCAATCAGGTCACACACAACAGAGCAAGTTAGGAGCATAACACATGGAACTGAGCAAATGTCACTTGGGAGTCGAGAATCTTCACATACTAATGCTTCGAAGGAAGCATCTATAGATGGAATTCAGAAACCTGCCTCAGGCCTTGATATTCCTAACTTGGACTCTGTAGGAGTGAGTGATATCAAGGCAATGGCTGCTGATGCTTCAGTTTTCACTTTTGGAGATGAAGAAGATTATGAAAGCGAGTGAAGTATTGGGAGCAATTGATATGGTATGGAGGGATTTGGAGATTATGAAAGTGAGTTGAATTTTTGTAATTTTTATATGAAGATTATTTAGCTACATTTGCATAAATAAGTTACATTAAAAACTTATTTATGCAAATGTAGCTAAATAATCTTTATATTCATATATTATGAAAATGAGTTAAATAACAATTTTATTTACAGGTTGAATTTTCACAACAAACAATAATTTATACTTGAATTATAGTGAAATATTGATTAATTAGATTCCTATTAGGGTTGTAACAGGTACCTCTCAGAAAAAAAATAACAATTTATAATGTAATTTACCAATTTAATTTGAAATGAATAGTCAAAGTTTAGAATGTAATTTACCATTTGTTATTTGTCAATCAAATCTAAATTATAAACGTTGAAAATTTCCCTACTAGTACAATGCAAGGATACAAAATTTCAAATCAAATTCTAAAATTCTTCGAAACAGCAAAAAGCAAATTGTTCATACATCATCATCATCATCATGGAATTGCAATTGCATTTCCAAGACAACATTATTCATAGTGAACTGACCCATTTGGCATTGCCTTGTGTGGTTGAAAAAATAATTTTATTGACAACATTAATTATAATCTTTTAAGATAAATTTTATATCTTCTAATCATAAAAATAATAAAATAGCAAAACATTTCAAAATTAATTTCCTTGATAATATCTAAAATGATAATTTTTTTTTAAATAATTTTAATTTTAGAGCCAAACAAATATACAACAATTTTCTTTGACCACCTCCTATGTAGAAATTCAATTCTAGTGAATTTTACTCCCTTCGTCCCAAAATAAATGTTATAATTGTAAAATATATGATTATTAATAAAAAAAATTAATTCATTTTAATCTTCTTAATTCATTTATTATTTTAATTCATTAATTATTTTAATCTCCTTTCACATTTCTAATTTTTTCGTATTTTATATTTCTTAATTAATTTCTATATTTTCTAATACATTTTTTAATGAGGACATTATTGTCAATTTAAAATAAAATGTAGTTTAAATTAGAAAATACGATAATTAAATTGAGGCATTTTAAAAAAAATTAAAACGTTTATTTTAAGATGAATAGAGTATTTTATAAATATTCATGTTTGAAAAGGTATAAGTAGCAAAATTTAATTCTCAAATTAAAAAAATAATTATATTGAGAGAAAAAATTATGTCAAAATAAAAGAATTTTCCAAAAATTCAATTCATTTAATAAAATTTACTGTTAAAAATTTTAAATACTTTTTTTAAATTAAACATCATTCTATCAAGAAAATAATTATATTATTTTATTTTTTTAATTATTTTAAATATATTAATTAAAGGAAGGTGATTCAACATGCATATTCAGCGCAATAAATAACAACCATACATCAACAAATAAAAATTTAGAGAATTCAACCCTAAAATTTATAAATACTATAAAAAAAATTAGAAATAAGATTCAATTAAATTTAAAATTTTTTAAAAAATAAGTAATTATAAATTCATATTTTAATAAAATATCATAGTTTATAATATATATAATATTGATAAATTATTAATTTATAATATAAATAGGACCATATAATAATATATGAATTTTTTAAAAAATAAATTTTACTAATTTATCGAAATTATTAATTTAGTCAATTGTTTCAAGTGGGAACAGAAAAAAATTATTATATAATAAATTTTATTAATTTATAATTATAATATAATAGTTAAAAGGAGTACAAAAAGGCCCAAGCTTGAAGATGTTTATTGTAGAGAGTGGCATCTAGTTTAATTGGTGTGGGCCTAAGAACTACGGGCTGAAGGCCCAAATACAAAGGCAAAAGGACATTTACAATGACCCAAGAGCCTCATGCTGATTTTATGATGATCTTTTATTTTAATTAATTTATAATTTTTTTTATGGAGATAATTATTTATGTTGTCTCCTTAAACTAAATTTCAAGTAACATTAGAGAAAAATATATAGGAATCACCATAATAAACTATGAATATAATAATAATAATAATATAAGTTATATTTCCTTATATTTAAATTATAAGGGCAATAATATATAAATTCATTTTTTGTGATTAGAACGACAACAAATTTAATTTTTAATTGATTTAATAGCTTTTCTCCTTAAATTTACTGTCTTGTAGTTATGCTGAAGTATATTATATTTTCTATATATTAAATTTATGTCATACGATCCAAAAATTTAAATGTGGGGATCAATGTTTTGTGTATGAATCATTAGAACATTTTCGGACTGTACTTCAATAATCATTAAGAATTATTTTTTAATTCAATTTACTTTCAATTCAATAAAATAATTACCGATTTAGATGATAAGAATTTAGACCATAAATTTAAATTTGAATCAAATTTCTTATTTGAATCATTAAATTTCAGTAGATTTGGATTTCATTTAAATACTTAGTAAAATTCAACACTTTAAAAATATTATTTTTTATCTAATTATTTCAAATATATTATCTTCTTTTTAATTTAAAATTTATATATATTTTTTTTTAATTTAAAATTTAAAATTTAAAATTCTTTACACTTTCTAAAAAATAAATTTATAAATTTATAAATTTTAAATTACAAATTTAAAATATGAAATTTAAAATCAAAATTCATGCATCTAAGAATATATCATTAATATCAAATTTTAGTTATTTGCTCGAAGAAAAATGTCTCACTAAAATTAAGATATGATTAACTTAAGAACGTATATTTGAAATAGTGTGATTATCATAATTCTTAAAAGTTATAAATAAATTGAGCCATCCAAAATTCAACTCAATAAAAATTCATTCATTACTCTAAATTTGTGTACAAAATAATAAATGAGATGAAAAACTTAATTTTAATACCTTCAACTATATATGGAGAGATTAATTATAGAACTTAATAAATTGAGCAGTTATAATTATGTAATATGGTTGGAAACTTAGAATCAAAATATATATTAATTAGAAGCATCTCAAACAAGTAAACAAATGCATATATAATATGTGTGTTTGACAAAGAAAAATAGAGTTGCCACACCATAATTAACATTAGTGATATTTTTTGCCAACTTCCTAAGCAATTAAGAGGTGTTTTGATGCTCAACTATAAAATTTAATTGCAGTTAAAAAATATATGCATTAGTAATTGATAAATTATTAAGTATTTGAATAAATACTAATTATCGATTTATTTTTTTTAAATCGATAAAATTTAATAGTAAATAAAAATTACGATTACTGATTAGAGTTTTTACCGATTACTGATTAAAGTTTTTATCAATTAAAAAAAATAATTTTATTTTAAATCAATAATTATTAATCGTTGATCCAAACACCGAATAATACAATGAATACCCACTAAGCCAATCGTGTCCCAATTGAGGTTGAGCATGCTTTTTCTTTTTTTACCGGCTTTACATGTATATAGTGGTGAAACGCAAGAAAAAAATTAATATATATATACACACATATATTTTAATATTTATTTATTTATAAATTTACTTATGTATAATTTTACAAATTTTAATGTGAAATTAAAATTTTGAATTAAACGATTAAATTTTGATAATATTAATATTTTTACTAAAATTCAAAATTATAATCTCATTATATTTAAATGATTTTAGTATCATTTATTAAAATGAGATAGGTGATGGTTTTAGGTCATTTTAGAAAAAAAAATTATTATTTTATATAAAAAAATTTAATTATTCCACCCAAATTCAATTTTTCAAATAAATTTTTTTTTCTGCCCATATAAATTCAATTTTATAAAAAATTTTCTTAGTTCATCCAAAATTAATTTATATTTTCAGTCCATACAAATTTAATTTTATAAAAAAAAAAAATTTCGTTCACCGAAAATTAATTTTTAGGCATTCGTGTATGATAATATTAATTGTGTGAAAACAAAATCCTAAAAGCTTTAACTTATTTTTTTCCCAATTGATTTGACTTTCTTTTTTTAGTGACCCAATCCATTTGATTTTAATTAAAATCTAAAGTTGGGATGTTATATATTCCAATAACACTAGTCCTTAACATTTTTTATATATAAAATTAGTGTGGTAATTTACATTTATGCAGCACTATCATATATATTACTGTTACTTAACATTAATATCTGTATCTATTGATATTAATTAATTAAAAACTGTAATAATAATAGTCTTAAAACAACTCCAAATTATATATGAATTGAACCCAACCTCGTTGAATTGCTTGAATACATATGATGATAGTGAAACAATAACTTTATAAAATATATATTTATTATAAATACTTGGTTGCATAACTGTTATGGTTCTAGTTAATAAATTAGAGAGTAAGGAGACGATATATATTTAAATAAATAATTGAGGAGAGAGTGTAATGATATTAATACATTAGTCATGAAGGTGATGATCATCATCATCAAACTCCTCTTCTATAATACATACAAATTAGTACGCTATAGTACCCATGTGGTATGCTTTGATGACCTCTCGATCTGTTGCATGGAGATGGTTGGGCCACCTTATCTTTTATTTTTCTCTCTTTACATATATATATACTAACAACCATTGAAGAATCATATATATACATATTAATTATCAAAATATTTTGAAAAAAAATTATCTCACGTATTAAATGAAATAAAAAATGGGAATTATTATAGATATTATAGTCGTCCACATACAAATTGAAATCGATGGAGGAGGAAGGATAGGGGGGATCAGTAATTGACATTTAACTAAAATGATGTGATAGGTGTGTAAGTGTTAGTTGTTAGGATATGAAGATTAGAAAAGGGCACATGAATGATTCTTTATTAATTCTACTTCAAAAGATAAATATAGTAATATAGTAATAGTACAGTAGTAACCATTGTTGTGTTTTTTAGTGGAAAGTTAATTGGGTTTGGCTGGACAGCACTCTTATCTTTATTCGAGCCATAGTAAATAAAAAAAAATAAAAGAAGATGAGAAGAGAAAGAAAGACTGTAAAACAATGGCTCTATATATATATATATACACACACACACTTGACTTGGATTATAAGAGGCTTAGATTTTTTGAAAAGGTTTATAGTTTGAATCTTTTCTTTAATGCGATTCATTAAAAAAATAAATTTTACGTCATTTTTTTTTAATATTAATTATTAACATTGTTATTAATATCGTGTCGTTTTATAATCTAACAATGATAAATACTAAAAAAAAATTGGAAATAGCAAAATACACTTGCACAAATATCTTTTCTTTATCGTGCAATACAATGAAAGAGTCAAAAAAGGTGCAAACAAATTGATACTGAAAAGAGAGAAAAAGAGTAAAAGAAATAAGAGAGAGTTAGAAAATAATACGAAAGACATTGGAAATGATGAGGGGAAGTGTAGAAAACTTATCATTGCTCTATAACACGCTACTATAAATTAATTATTTTTGCTTTTGTTTTTTGCTGCCAACTCTATGGCTAACATGGCTGTGAATCTTCCTTTGGGAGTGACTGAATATAGCAGACCACCTGTTGATGATATACATCAAATTTTAAACTTGGATGCCATTAGAGTTGAGTGGTGCAAAAGAATTGTAGATATGGCTCCCTTTTACTTACCAAAAAAAACTATATATTTTAACATGCATCAGGCTTGTGGCCAGTTGAAAATTTTAGAAGATATTTCTTTTTTTCTAGATTGAGAAATGAAAAATTCAAATATAAATTTATTATCTAATTGAATTAAGGTTTTCTATGAACTTTTATAAGAGATGAGTTTAGGCTTATTAACAAATGATTCTATTGTAACACAATTTAATTATATATATATATATATAAATTATTTTAAAGTCATTTACATAGAGGATGAATATGAATTGCTAGCTATCAATTAATAATATTCAAGATTCAATTTCCACATTACACTTGTTAGATTCAATTCAAACTTGTATCATTAGATTAAATAACTCAGCAAATAAGAAACATATATAATTATTCATTCCTCTGCCAAGAAAATAATTATTAATTGTTGTACATTTCAAGTGAACAGGATGAGCAGTTAGATAATATAATTATGACATAATTAAAGGTAGCAGCTTCATCTTATTGGATATAATAAGGGAAAAATTATATGTTGGAATATGTTCAATTTGGATAAATAAAAAAATATATAAATAATCTATAAGTGAATTAAGGTCAGATATATTATAAATTAATTAATTTTATGTAAATAAATTTTAATATTAATTTATTTATAAATATACATATTTACATATTCAAAAATTTTAATATGATATTTAATAAATCCCGCATTATTAAATTAATAATGGTGTTAATTCAAATTAAAACTCAAAAATATATATCATTTAATTTTTTTGTGAGTAGATGTGATTGATTTATTAATATTGGATTATGGGTTGATCTGATTGTACTTGAAAAGATGTATTGAGAAATATATTTTATATTGAATAATTAATAAAAAATATATAAAAAACTTTATAAATATATAAAGCACGTACCCTCTTTATTTTTAAATTTTTTTAGGATAAATTACTATTTAACTCCTAAATTTTTTAAAATTAATAAAATAGCTTTTTATTTTGAAAAATTAATTCTTTAGTTCCTAAAAAATTACTATTTAATCCATTTTTTCACTTTTTTCTTTTTTTTTTCTTAATTTTTTAAAATTTGTTAGGATAAATTATTATTTAATCACTAATATTTGCTAAAATTATAAAATAATCATTCTATTTTCAAAATTAATTTTTTAGTTCATGATAAAATATTATTTAAACCATTTTTCTTCATTTTTTTTAATTTTCCTTCATTTTCTTTCATTTTCCTCATTTTCTTATTTTTTTTAATGATATTGTAAAAACTTTTGATTATTTATAATTGAAGTATATGTTTGTTTGGTACTTTTTATTATTTTTTATATTTTTTTAAATAAATTTATTTCATTATCATAGTATTTCTTTTTAAAATTTCTAAGTCCATTTTTCATTGTGAGGGATGTTTCTTTCTTAAAAATCCTACATTTGCTCCTATTTATAAGTGAATTAGCGTTAGATCTAGTACAAATTAATTAATTTTATAAAAATAAATTTTAATATTTATCTATTTATAAGCCTAAATATATAAGGGTCCATAAATTTTAATATGACATCAGAACTTCATGCTCTAACATGTTGAATCATAAAATCCATATTGTCAACCAATTTATTTATGAGTAAATATTAATTGGCTTGTTAATGTTTGTTCACTGGTAAGTTCAGTTGCATTTGAGGTATATATTGAGAAATGTACATATTGAATAAATAAAAAATATATAAATAACTTATAAGTTAGTGGTGTTTGACTTAATATAATCCTATTAGTTTTTACAAGTGAATTTCAATATTTATCAACTTATATGCATATATATATACGAGTTTTATGAACTTTAATATAATATCATAATTTTTTATCTAAAAGGGTTGGATTTTAGAATTCATGTTCAAGCTATCATTATTGAATTGATGACGATATCGGTTTGAACTGAAATTGAAAAAGATATGTCAGTCGATTTATTTATGAGCAAATATAAATTAACTTATTGTCATAGGTCAGCCTAATAGCAATTAAAAATGTGTGTTGAAAGATATATGTTATATTGAGTAAATAAAAAATATAAAAAAAAAATGTTAAATCTAATATAAAATAATTATTATAACACTTATTCACTTAAAAAAAAATAAAATATTTACATGTTGATTGACTTTAATACCATATAGGTCTTTAATGATGAATTAATATGTACAAGTCCTTCTTAAAATTGATGATAGTATTAGTGGAAAAAACACCCATGCATGCATGATGATGACTATAATAATGATGTTAAAGGATGTAACCACGAAGGACAATGATGAAATTTGATAAATGATAATGTTGATCCTGTTATAATTCATGATTGCACTACAAAGGAATGGAGTTATAAAGGCCACATTGACCTTATAATTTATGGTTAATTTAGGCTACTTTGCTTAGGTGATCTTAGCCTTAATCCGAGTGAACTTTTTATCTCTTAACTCGTTAGAAAAGTAAGGATTTATCCCTTATACATATAAATTATGCATGTACATAAAAAACATTGAGACGCGAAATTATTGAAAAGTTGGTAAGAAAAGACGCCTAAGGATCTTTCCAAAACACAATTAACTCAAAAATATAGAAGGTGAGTATGGTAGAATCAATAGATGCACAAAAGCTACTCATTTAATTTTAGGATGAGATAAAAATAGTAGTAGAAATTAAAGAGGGTAGCCTAGAAATTAAAGAGGGTATAATTAAATTTAATTTAATTTTAAGATGAGATAAAAATAATAGTAGAAATCAAAAAGGCATGGAATTTAATTATGAAAATTGTTCAATAATAAATAAAAATAATAAAAAATTGATTCATAAATATAAAATTTAATTAAATTTTTTAATGAAAATGATTTATAATAAAAAATTAAATGTTTAAATTTTTATTAAATTAAATTTTTTTTTATCGTTATTATCAATAAGGTAAGCGAAAATTTATAATAAAAATAGTACAAGTTGAGAGAGAGGGTCATAGGAATAGGGACAGGAAAAGAAGCGTACGGCGTATGTTTGTGTGGAGGACCGGACGACAAACAAGAGAGATTTGTTGTTGCCTATTGGAGTTTGTTTTGTTTTCCTTGTCAACTTTAATTTCTCACTCTCTCCTTTCCGCTACAAATCCCAAACTAAACAAATACTATACCCAATATTACTAACCTTTCGCTTTCTCTCTCTCTCTCTTGTGAGTTGTCCCTTTTTGTACTCTCTCCCTTCTTATTTATTTTTTCAATACCAAACTAAATAAATACTACTCTCTCCATTTAAAAAAAAAAATATTATTTTATTTTATAAGTAAATTAAGAAATTTAATTTATCATATTTATTTTATTTAAAATACTTATATTATATATTTTTTAATTTTTTTTAATTTTTTAATATTTATAATAATTAAAATACTCATATTTTTAGTTAAATTTATAATTTTAATATAAAAAATAAAAATATAATTAATATGTATAATAATATTAATGTGAATTAATTAATAATATATTTGATATTTACATATTAAATTTATATTTAAAAAAAATATGATTATTTTTTAAAATAAATGGAAAAAAATATGACTTTTTTTTTTTATACAGAGAAAGTATTTTATAATATTAGTCTTTCTCTCTCTTTTGAGTTGTCCCTTTTTCCTTTTTATTTATTTTTTTAATAATTTTTCTAACAAATATTTTAAATATAAAATATAATTATATTAGAGAAAATATAAATAAATTAATATAAAAAATAAGTTAGATAAAAAAAATATTAATAAAATTATATTTTACTATAATCACCTTCATATTAAATTATAAGTTAAAATTTTATTTTTTCACTTAATTATTTTATTTTTAAATTTATTTATTTAAAATTATTTAAATTTTTAGTCATTTTTTGAATACTAAATTAAAGAAATACTACCTTGTATTTCTCACATTTCTCCCTCCTGTGAGTTGTCTCTTTTTGTATTCTTTCATTTCTTATTTATTTTTTTCTATGAATTTCACTTATTAAATTATTTTTATATAAATCAGATATTAATATTTAGTAATAAATAAAAAAAATACCCTTTCTTTTTATTTATATAAATATAATTATTTTTGCACAAAAATTAAAAAATAATAATTTTTTTTAACTGAAATTTCTTTTATTTTTTTTTTTAATTTGCTCTCAACACATCAATTACTATTATTTTCATTTTGTTGTTTTGATTGTTCATGAAAATTATAATGAAAAAATTTTATTGAATAATATCTTAAAATATAAAGGGATAAAAAAAATTAAAAAGAAATATGTTAATTTATTTTTTATAATATAATTTAATTTAATACAGTATAAAAAATTATTAATCATTTTATAAAAATTGTTATATAATTAATGTATTTATAAATTAAAAAATGACAAATTAAACTTTATACTTTAGGTTAAATTTATTTTCAATAAATTAACTTATTTAAATAAAAATGTCTAAAATAAAAATTTTATCTATATAAATAAAACGGAGGATATATGAGATTTAAAATTTATTTTTGACGAATTTCACAATTAATTAAAAAGAAAATGACTCCAACATAAAATCATTCAAAAAAATTGTCATCAA
The DNA here is from genome assembly GCA_948193065.1 of Aleurites moluccanus. NCBI lineage: Eukaryota > Viridiplantae > Streptophyta > Magnoliopsida > Malpighiales > Euphorbiaceae > Aleurites > Aleurites moluccanus. The sequence continues at coordinate 39,481 of CANXYC010860183.1, read as the reverse complement.
ACTAGACTATTGGCGGTCCCTTCTTATTTAATTTTTCCAATTTTTTAGAATGAATTACATATAATTTCATCGATCTTTCCTTTTCTATTATTATAAAAAAAAAAAGAGATGGGAGTGAGGTAAGTTTTGGTTAATTTGAACTTTGAAGGATCTAAACCCCTACTCAAACTTATCAAGCTAATTAATATACTGAATGGATCAATTCAATTTTAATTTAATTTCAAATCAAAATCAAATCATATTAAAATTTAATTTTAATAAATTATCATACTCGTGTATTTATATTTATGTAAATACGATATTATTTTCCAACTCAATAGTATTAGAACTTAATTAATCAAAACCTTCAAATGTGAATTTATTTATTTATTTTCACCATAGTTAATTAAGTATCTATTTTGAAATTGAGAAATTAATAATTTGATAAATGTTATGTAAAATATATAATAATTTTACATTTATATTTTTTAGTAATATTTTCTATATCTTTCTTTTTTATAAAAAATAACTAAAATTAAATATCAAACTGCACGGGAAAATATTTTTATTAAAAATTTGATATTACTCTTATTTTTATTTTTTTTTACATGTGTATACATATTTTTTTGTATAATAATTTTTATAATATTATGTGAACTTTATTTATTATTTAATAGTTAGTAACATTATCAGAAAAATAATCACTAATAATTTTTATAAGTAGATTTAATATTTATATTAAATAATAAGAAATTGATATTAACACGTAAATTAATAATTATTAATTATTACACAACAAACCTCAATTTAAAAAAAAAAATTATAATCTTTTCCGAGCAATTAATTTCCTTTTTTTTTTTTTAAGTCTGGCAGTTGAAAATTCAGAAAAAAAAAAAAAAAGGTTTTATAGCAGAGTTAACGTCATCTGCTCAAAACTTGTTGACAATTACTGGCTTTTTATTGGAAACCAAAAGATCCCACTGGTCCGTACTCAGTATTAAAATACCCAAAACACAACGCCGTTTGGCGCGTGCATAGTTCATTCCTCACAAACATGACAGTGTCCGTTAGATATTGTCAACGTCTTTGACCTTCAATATTGATTTTATTTTTAATAAGGCAAAATAGATATCCAATAGGCGGAAAGGTGTTAGAATGGAGGACTTTTTATGTTATTGTTTTACTACCTATAAATAGTATTATTGTGGGTATTTAAATGAAAGAAAAGAGAAAAAACAAGATGATAATGATATTAGTGAATGATATATAAAATAATTAAATAAATTATATGAAAAATTATTTTTGATGAAAATGATGATTTATAATTTTTTTTAATGAAATTTTTATATTAAAAAATTTTCCTTAACCATTTATGAAAGGTAAGTATTCTTTTAAGAATAAATAAATGTAGATTAATTTTCAAAATTAATAAGAGTAAGATAGTGAAGTTAAATTATAAAATAATCACTCAAGATCAAATTTGGGTGGTAACAAATTTATGATTTTTGGATCAAATTTTAGGCTTAAGTCTCCCTCCATATTATTAAGTACGCGACCTACCAAAATTTTCCATTCCTTTTATCATTTATCAGGTGACATTAATTCAATTTGATTGGTTTGAAAATTTTAGCAAATCAAATCAATTATTTTTTACTTGAAGAATTTATAAATTAATGAAATTATCATTATAATTAAAGTATCGATTTAATTTGATTTGATTCAGTTTAATTGATTTTGATATATCGATTTCAAATCAAATATTTTTTTTTATAAATCATAATTATATTATTATAAATTTTAAAAAAATACAAACAAAAATGTCAATAATAAAAAAAAACTTCAAAAAACTCCAAAAAATATACAATATAAATTTTTTTTATTAATTAATATATTCAAAATTTATTTATTTTTTCAAAATTAAACTTTTTCAATTTATATTTATTTAAATTTTAAAACGGTCATTTTTAAAAAAATTAAATTATTGTTATGTTAAAAAATTTATAAAATAAAATTAAATATATTTAATTATAATAATAATAATAATAATAATAATAAATTATATATATACTTTGATTCAATTTAAAAAAAAAAAAGCAATTTCAACTGAATGTTTAATTTATTTTATTTTTTAAATTGAAATTAAATTAAATTTTTTTAAATTAAAATTTTAATTCAATCAATTTAATTTCTATCATTACCAACTACTAACACTCCAATATCAACATAAGCTCTTTAAAAAAATCATTTTATTTGGCAAAAACACTTTGTTCTTTATTTTAAAATTTTTTAATTTAGTAAATAAAAAAGGAAACACTAATGATCTACATTACGAGACATACGTTACAAGAATGAATTTTTAACTAAAAGGTTTAATTTTCTAGTTTTAAACAACCATAAAAGTGTAGTGATGAAATTAACCCTTTTCATCACCTGAAATTATAGTATTTATTTCAATCCACCCCGAATTAAACACATTTATTTTTTTACCCACCAAATTATTATTGCATAGAAAACAATTTTCTTTCCTCTATTAATATATAATATTTTAAATGATTGATTATATATATATATTATAACTATCTCAAATTTATCATAATTAATATTATTATTTTAAAATTAATATTTTAATTTTAAATTAATTTAATAAATAATAAATTTTTTATGCATCAAAACTTCAAGAGCTATATATTTTTTATTTTAACATTTTAATAACGAAAATTATATAAATTACAATTTTAAAAATTAAAATATGGTAAAAAGTTTCATAATCTTTTATATAATGATTAAAGTATTAACTATTAATAAATTTTGAAAATTAAAAATATTAGGAGATAATAAAATTAAAATATTTATTATAAAGACTATTAACAATATTAGTATTATTTATTATATATATTATTTTAAAAATATAAAAATATTATTTTAAAAATATAAAATCCCAAGAATTAAATTATTTTATATTTGAAAAAAAATTAAAAGAGAAATTTTTTATAAATTTATAAATAATCTTGAAAGTGTTGGTTTGGTTATGAATAAACTTTAAAGATTAATTAAAAATATTAATTTAGAATAATAAGAATTAAATATTTATTATAAAATAAAATTTCACAATTTTACGGTTTGCTGTGTGCATATTATATATATATACAGGGAGATTTCATTTTCTCGGGAAAAAGCTCTCGACGACTGTGCCTTTTCTGTACGGTGAAATTTCTAGCGCGCCAAACGGTAGTTTAGAGTGGCAAAAAAATTAGGAAAAACTTGAAAATATTACTAATAAATAAATAACAGCAAAGTAAAAGAAAAAAAAAAAAAAGAAATTCAGGAAAAAAAGAAAAAGAAAAGAAAAGAAATGGGAAAATAAAGGACAGGCGTGAAGACCTTCTCAGATAAAACTCTTCACTTGCTTACTCCATTTGTGTCTCTCTCTCTTTCTCTTTCTATTTCTCTCTCACTATCTGTATCTGCTCTGCTCACAGCTCAGTAGAGTCTAGAGAGAGAAAGAGAGTGATGGGGATATTTTAATCTTTTATATGGTATAATGAGAAGAGGCTTGAATCTCTTCTTCTTTGAAGAAGATGGCTTTTCAAGAAGAAGAGAATAGACAGCCAATTCTAAGCCCAGCATTGGTTCTTGATGGGTTGTATTGTGAAGAAGAAGGCATTGAGGAAGATTTTGAGAAATTTGAGGTTAATAGTGAAATTTGTGATCGGACTGTGATAAAGGAGTCACCTTTTTCTTGCATTTTGATTGAACAAGACTTATTTTGGGAAGATGATGAGCTATTGACTCTAATCTCTAAAGAAAAAGATACCCATTTTGCTTTTGATAATGTTATCTGTGATGGGTCTTTAATTTTGGCTCGTAAAGAGGCTATTGTTTGGATTTTGAGAGTGAAGGCACATTATGGGTTCACTGCTTTGACTAGTGTTCTTGCTGTGAACTACTTTGATAGATTCATTTCAAGTTTAAAGTTTTCAAGAGATAAGCCTTGGATGGGTCAACTTGCTGCTGTGGCTTGTTTGTCTCTGGCTGCTAAAGTGGAGGAGACCCAAGTGCCTTTTCTTCTAGACCTGCAAGTACGTTCCAAAATTTTGCAATCTCAGTGTTTGTTAAAATGTCTTAATTTGATGTTTATTGAATTATTTATTTGAGTTTTCAATGTTGGGTTTCTGTTCGTGGTTTTAAGGTAGAGGAATCAAAGTATTTCTTTGAGGCCAAGACTATTAAGAGAATGGAGCTTCTGGTGCTCTCTACTCTTCAGTGGAGGATGAATCCTGTGACTCCAATTTCTTTCTTTGATCATATTACACGGAGGCTTAGTTTAAAGAACCACTTTCATTGGGAATTTTTTAGGAGGTGTGAGCTTTTACTTCTCTCTGTCATTGCTGGTAAGCAATTTAACAGCTATTAATTCAGTTGTCAATCTCTGAATTCATTTGTATTAAATATTGAATGCAATGAACAGGAACATTATCCAATTTGTTTCCTTAACTTGATTTCCAAATATTGGATGTTGATTTCAGATTCAAGATTCACGAGTTATCTTCCTTCTATATTGGCAACTGCAACTATGCTGCGTGTTATTAAGGAGGTTGAGCCATGTAATCAAGTGGAATACCAGAACCAGCTTATGGCTGTGATCAAAATCAGTGAGGTTTGTGGCTTATATTAACTTGCTTCCTTTGTTTCAACATGGTCATGGAAGTTGGATCTCCTGCTCTATAAAATGTATGACTTTGTAAGCCCATTTGTTAAATTTCGAATTCCATATGGCAACAGGACAAAGTGAATGAGTGTTACAAGCTTATTTTGGAGCTTTCAGGCAGCCAAAGTAGAGGCTGCAAGCGCAAGCATCCATGGACACCCAGCAGTCCAAATGGCATCATTGATGCATATTTCAGCTGTAATAGCTCGAATGATTCATGGGCTGTTTCATCCACAGTCTCATCATCACCATTGTCTCGGTTCAAAAGGAATAGTACCCAGGATCAGCAGATGCGGTTGCTGTCACTAAATCGTATGTTTGTGGATGTGCTTGGCAGTCCTCATTAATCTTTACTTCTTTTGTCTACTATAAAACATGTCATTATACATTTGACTATTTTGCATATTAATTCCCCGATGCTGCTCTTGAGGCGCAACCTTTCTGTGATTCATTGTTTACCAATATATTTCTGGCCTAATATTTGAACTTGCTCGATCTCAGACAGAAAATGATAAATTCACTCTGGGACCTCTTTCTTTGAGAATGAAATGAGGAGATTGGTGATGTTTTTCCCAGAGTTGCATACGCTGTGCCTTTTATTGTTGTACGTTTAGATCATTGTTCTATTGGTATGACTTGGTTCACTATTGGATCAAATATGAGATATCCTCTGTTTTGTCTCTGTCATTACTGTTGATTTCCCAATCTCATAAGGTAAAATAGTAAGTATTGCCCTAGCTAGAGTTGGACCTCTGAAGCCTTTAGTTTCCTTGCTTGAACGAATAGAGCATTGACTTGAGAGTGGATTTTTAATAAAGGATAGAGATTCTAGAATGTTTGTTTACTTCTTTGGCAACAAAGCAGTTGAAAACCTTAAAGATCACAGTATTAGGTAGGTCTTTCAACAATGTCAAACCACAAAGGCAAAAGTCTTAACTAACTAACAACCAAGACAATGGCTTCTGCCTTTGAGACTTTGTGCTCCCCCTCTCAAGAGTGTGTGTGTGTTTAGTTACTGATATTTTACCTATATGCTTGTGCGTCAAGTATTGACTGTCTATTTTCCCCATGATAAATTAGGATGAACCCTTCATGTGTGAATAATAAGATTTAAACTTAATCTTTATGTATGATATGAGGGCATGCTATACTAATGTTATGCCAAATATCTAGTGAGTTAAACCGAAAATTGTCAACAAATGATTTGGTAATTTGAACTATTTTGATCCATCAATTTTTCAGTGGCATTACTAGTCATCTGGCCTTATCTTTTCCATTATGATTTTGTTAAGAGTAATCCTGCCAGATTTAGTGGTTCTCTGAATTTTCATATGTCCAGCCATTGAACAAAGAACTGAGTATATAATTGAGCTTATTGAGGTTATTCTAGGTCGTTTTTAGGCATTCTTTACCTATATATTATATACATGGTCATAGAATTTTGAACTTGAATGTGAAAGGTCCAAGAACACCTGCATTACTTGGGGGAAAGAAAAGGAAGAGCAAAGTGTTGGTTTTTGGGTGGAAGATCTTTATTCCTCAAACCACTCATAACCGCATCAAATACGAAATGTGTAAGCTTTTAATATGTAGCAGTGAATGAGTTTAGGTTTTATGGCAATGTTTATATGAATTATTTGCATAAAAAAGAGATCTTGGAAAATAGGTAATGGAAGAAAAAGGCATGAGAAAGGACTGGAAAAAAATAGGTTTTCAGGTTCATGCTATTATTTTAAACTACTAAAACCTGAAAAGAACAAGGGGAGACTAGTGGAGAATTTTGAATGTCTTGGCTTTGTGAATGACTTCTTTGATTCCTGTGGTCCTGTCTTTGCTTTTTGCTTTTATAACTTAGGGTGTAGTAAATAGTTCAGCCATTAACAGGCATAATAATGCCTTTAGGAACACTATTCGTGTGAGAGAGAAATGGAAGGGAAAAAGGAAGGTCATCAATGCCACAGCAACGGCAATTGGCCCCACTAAGTAATAATTCTGGAATCATGTGATAGTAACCCTAATTGTAAATGGTTGAACATTTAGTTTATTTTTTCCAAATAAATTTGGTATTTCATTTGGCATCTAAATCAAATTCAAGTGCAACAAGTTTGATGATTTTATCACAATTGAAAGGAAAGCTTTTTTTTGCAATTTTTTTTTCTGATACAAAGACCATCATAGGAAATGATAATCTCTAGAATTAGCATTGAATACTATAGAATAGTAGACCAGTGGTCATATGCCTTGTGCTTGTTTCTCAGCATTCCTTTTTTTAAAAAAAGAAGAAAAGAAATAGAATTAGAATCCCAAAATTGATGAACATTTCTTGTGAAACAATCAAGGCAAAAGAATCAAATTCCAATTCTACTAATGGACATATAATTATGAGCCTCGTGACTTGGATTTTAAAGCTGAGAAATAATGTCTGTAAAAATTACCTGAACATACTATTATGCCCAGAACTAAATGCATTGTGACATTGTGTAATGTATTCAACATTTAAAACCCAATACTTATTTGATGATTCTGCCATGTTTCCCAAATGGGATAAGCCTTATGCAATCTTTTAACATAAACTGAGCAAAAATTTTCTTTAAAGATTCTGCAGGCAAAGATATGGAGCAGTGAATCAGTGTAAGAAATAAAATTGAGTGGATCTTTTTTATGTTGCTCTCTCGTCTTCACTTGCTTTAATAAGATGATATTATGAAAAATAGGGAGATAAATATAAATAAAAAATGAATAATATAAATACATATATAAATACACAACAGGTTAAAAGATGAATATGGATAAAAGAATACGGTTAAGTAAAGTACACATGAGAGAGGGGTGAACAGTTAACAAAGACTGTAAAAATAAAATAAAATAGAAGTTGTTGAAAACAGGCAACAGCTAGAGAAAAGCTTGAACAGTTAACAAAGACTAAAAAAAAAAAAATGTTGTTGAAAACAGGCAACAGCTAGAGAAAAGCTTGTCTTTGACATATTCTTGGAGAAATTGTCAAAGCTTAGTACTCTCTTGTTTCTTCTTTGATTCTGAATATGAAAGAGAAAAATTTGCAGAACACTGGGAGAAATTTCAGCCATTGGCTACATTCCTGACTCCTGCCAGTGCCAGCGAGTGCTCTTAAGACTATTCAGAGTAAAATTGTTATGTGAAAAGAGGGTAAGAAAAGGGAAGACAAATCTGTTATGGTCTTATCAACCAATATAAATATAGTCCAAGAAAAAGAAAAAAACCTCCTTGATTTAAGCCTTCTTCTTGAGACACATATGAAGGTGCCAAGTCCTCTTTTAGAGAAGAAACTTTCCTTAGCTATGTCCTCTGTTTTTTAGTGTAAAAATCTTGAGAGGTCTCATCATTTTTTGGAATTGGGCATCTCTAGTAAAACCCTATCAGAATCAAGGTTTCACTTGCTAGAAAATGAATAGACCCTACAAAAATCAAAGGGTTTCACATGGGTAGTTTTTTTTTTTTTTTTTTTTTTCTTTTTTCATTTTCTTGAATTAAGGGAATCATGGTAGTTTTTAGAAATAGTTATTACTAAATAAATAAATAAAAGGCTTTGCTCGCATATTCCTAAGCTCCATTGGCTAGATAATATCTATAAAATAGTATCAATTGCTAGATAATGTCTATAAAATAGTATCAATTGTTATTTGTTTCTGATTAAGCATAAATAATTAAATAAAGATATTTTTTTTACAGTGAAACTAAAATTGGAATTGAGAATTTCAATTTTAATTTTAATTTTTTAAAATTAGAATTATGTTCTGACATTTATATCATATAAAGAATTGAAATTGAAATACTATAAAAATTATTGTTGGTGGTGAGGCGCTATAGCCTGCTATGGTGGTAGCTGACGCCAGCAATGGTGGCGGTGGCCAACGATGGTGGCAGTTGTGGCTGATGCAAGTGACGGTGGTGGTGGTCGATACTGGCAGTTGACAGTGGCGATAATAATGATGGTGATGACAATGATAATGGACAATTGCTGCTGTAGGTGGTGGTGGCAACGGCGGTGGGATAACCTTAATGGTTGTAGAATTGTGCAATTATTTTCAATTTCATAAAATTATGGATAAAATTTTAATTTTAATTTTAAATGTATTGCCAAACAACATAATCATAATTAAGATTTTCAATTTCAATTCTAATTCTAACTTCTCACTACCCATACACACCCTAAAAGATTTTGCTTATTGTACAAAAAATTGTATTCTTGTATTCCCACTTGGCCACACAACTCTATTTAATGAGAAAACTCGGAGACATATATTACAAGCAACTTTAGGTTATTCATTAACCATCAACAAGGTCTCATACACTATTTTTGTCAACAATGACCTTATCTACCAGAAATTATCCACAAGACCATATATATTATTAAGTAGATTCAAATTTCCATTAAATAGAATTCAAATCCCTAATAATGCCTCGACTGCAAATCCTGCAGTAGAATTTTTACCACTAGGCTAAACCTGTAAAGAAAAATTAACTGGTTTGTGATAAACTCCTACAAAAACCAGAATTTGTCATGTTAGAAATGAAGATCCTCTGCCACATTCACCTATATTTTAGACCCTTGAAGCCTTGACCAGCATTTCTTAACTTTATAGTTTGTAGTTATTAAATTGTCACATCTTTATTATATCATTGGTAGCTGCATACAATAAATACCTTGCATATATCAACAACAGTTTAAAGCAGGAAATTTTAGGTATCCAAGGAACTGGACTGTAATAATTTAGGGACCCCTAAAGTACTGTTGTTAGATTCAGGTATTAAATTGAGATGATAAGCCAAGCCTTTAAGGGACTTCGTTGGTGTTCAGTAAGTTGAAGCCTGTTAAGCATCCTAGAAATTATGGCCTCTAGGAAATTGTTATGATGAAATTTAAGAAAAAAATCGAAATAACTAAATTTCATCTGTTAGCAGTTTAGTGGCAATTTAATTATTAGAGCCAGAACACAATTCTTCATAATTTGTTACACAAAATTAATACTGTGGTAATAGTTGACAATAATTACTTAAAAAAGTTTAATTTACAACAATTACAGTAAAATGTTTATAAATTAATACTCGATAAATTAATAATATTTATTATATGATAATTTTTTATGGTTTTGACTTAAGTTAATAGGTTAATACTCTATTAATTAAAAGAGATATTAATTCATAAAATTTATGAATCCCAACAATATTAATTTATAGAAATTTTACTGTACTTAAAAGTTATCTTAATATGTAAAATTCTAGTTACATGCTTTTTTTTTATATATATGATATTAGGTATCTCATATCTATCTATATTAATAGAGTGATGGATGTGACAAGGAATCAGAGCTTTATATGGCTTCTTCAGTTATCCCTGTATACCAACACAAAATCATTGTTGAGTCACTGAATATTTACTTCTATAAAAAATCTTGAATTTGTTAAGGTGAATGGAGCTGAATTAAAAGATTAACTTCCCTTGCTAGATATATTGCTAGACAGCCAATCAAGACCCTCGTAGAGTCCTTGCCCATTAGTAGCACAAGAAGCTTGAATATACCTATGCCATCCAATTTCATTAGCACTCAAAACAAAGTGATAATTTGTAGTGTGTATGAAATTCCAAACTAAAAATTATACATTTATACTTCTGTTTAGGGGTGAGAGATATTAGGCATTTGAATCTTAAACTGAAGATTTGCAATGCATGAATGATTTTTAGTTTAATTACAACAGTTAAACCAAGATAGAGGAGTAGGAATTAGTTGAACATATGATATTTACCAGCGGCGTTGGTTCAGTGACTGCAGGCCAAGTTTATCAGTGATTTCTGAAACAGTCATTGCTTTTGGAAGATCTTGCTTATTAGCGAATACAAGTAGTGTTGCGTCGCGTAGTTCATCCTGTAATAGAGCTAGATTATAAATATAATATATATAGGAGTCCCTTCTCAAATGCTAATTCTAATAATATCATCGCAGAAGAAATCCTTCTAAGATGTTCATATGGTATTGTTGTTTGAGATGCTGATAAAAAAACATTATATTGGAACTGTTATTTTTAAGGTGAATTGCTTGTTCAAATTATTAAAGTTTTAAAACAGTTAAACAATACTCTTAAAATAAAGCGCTTCTAAAATGTTTTTTTTTGTCATAAAAACCAATTGCTATCTCAGATTCTCAATCCAAATATGATCTTACTGAGTTTTGCATTCTTAAGCATGATTAATAATGGGATTTTCTCAGACGTCAATATATTACAAAGGCGAGGATGCCCAAGTTACTAGAAAGATGGAACATATACCTCACTTAACATCCTATGAAGCTCATCTCTAGCTTCTGTAATCCTTTCCCTGTCATTACTATCCACCACAAAGATAAGACCCTGAGTGTTCTGAAAATAATGTCTCCATAATGGTCGAATCTATGCATCGAAAAATTAGAAAGTATTAGCTATCTTGATCATATATAAGTGCATATTTTTGACAAACATTTGTACTCGTGCATAGCAGTGTTGCAACCTTACATATAAAAGAACATTGACTTTATACTTCAGTTCAGAGATAAAACTTGTTACCTTGTCCTGTCCTCCAACATCCCAAACAGTGAAGCTAACATTTTTGTATTCAACAGTTTCGACATTGAACCCTGACCCATCAAAAAACTCGAGTCAATATATAAAAACATTTTGTACATTTCAACTTGAAAAACCTGTAGAATTTTTCCACTTCTGAAAAAAATAAGAAAAGATGATAAACAAGTTGGTGTCAATTTGGCATTATGGTCGAATTGTTTTTAGAAGGTACTTAATAGTTTTTTTGTTTTTATGATCAAAGATACATATATATATGTCTAATCTATCTTAATTTTTAATCGTATATCGGATATGGTGTTTTTCTCTCAACAATAGTTACAATTACAATGCCAAATAGACCCATCGTAGAACATCATATAATAGATACACAAGCCAAGTAGGAAATAAAGATTACCAATGGTGGGTATAGTAGTCACAATCTCTCCTAGCTTCAATCTGTAGAGGATAGTTGTTTTTCCAGATGCATCTAAACCTACCATCAGAATCCTCATTTCTTTCCTTGAAAAGAGCAGTTTCAAGAGTCTAGATATTGCCAAACCCATTCTTTCACCTAGTTTTCAAATAAAAATATGTACGTAAAAGAAACAAATCGAACGAAAGTTTTTAATAAACTTGAGGCTATGGAAAAGAAAAAGAAGAGTTGGATAGTGCACCATGTGAACACAAATGAGAAGGAAATTACAAAAATGAGATTCGCCAGCATATTGTATAAGCAATTAGAGCATGAACTAAGGCATAAAGTTGCAAGGGAATAGGATTCTTTTGAAGGTTGTAGAAGAATAAAGAGAAATAGCTTTGTTTTGCTTTCGGTAGTGGCTACTGGCTATTCTCTTATTTGACAAGGATTTGAAGCTATGGACTGTCGAGATGGGAATGGTTGCGATTCAGTTTCCAAGTTGGGCAGTAAAAAGAATGTATATGGATCCTACATTATTGAATATGCAAGGCCGGAAAAAACATGGATCCTACATTATTGAATATGCAAGGCCGGAAAAAACTTGGCTACATCCGGTGTACGTGCTCTGCACTCATATGAGGTAAGTCCCATTTATATAGTGGGATCTATCCTATATGAGTATTAGTTTATATACACTTGGCATAGCCAAAAATTTTTCAGGTATAATATATTTACAAAACCGAAAAATTAATTTTGGGTGAATCGAGAATTAATTTAATATAAAAAAAAATTAAACTTGGATGGATCACATATGTAAAAAGCTGGACTAGGGTGGACCAAATGAAAATTTTTCTACAAGTAAATGGTTTTTTTTTTTTAATTAAGGTGAGTCATACTCGTTTAAACTTATATATGACTCTGTCTCTGATTGTGTTTGTTTTATGTCAATTTTGATGATACAATCACAATTAATAATTAAAGAGTGTTTCAGTCTATAAAACTTCTTGCATTGCAAAGAGGTTTTTGTAATTTGAATCTATGACTTACAGATCAAGCAAACCTAAATATTGCCAGAAGGTTCGGTCACTTTTCGTGTGCAATATTGTATTTAGTTCCATTAAGTTGATTTATATATCAATTATAGCATTCCCTTTGAAATAAGAACCAAAAATAATTGATTTATAATGTATGATAAGTAACAGTTACAAAACAGAAATTGTTACAGAGGATTAAAATCAGTATACCAATGAATGTTCATTTAAGTAGAAGTTAATTAAAATGTGATAATTAATAAACAGAAGTTACAGAACCATAAGCAGATTCTGCTACTTTCATTTTTTGGAGATGACATTCTGTACTGACTGAAGGGTGGATGCCACAGCAGCTGCAGCATTAGTCAAAACACCACCACTAGTGTTCAAAACTTCCTTAGGATGGGACTGGTGAATTATCTGCACATTCTTCACCTCTTGGCCTTGCGCTTCCGATGACCGATAATCTACTGTTTCAACCCTTTTCTCCATTTCACCTTGTTCATTACTAGTCACCATCTCCTGGCATCATAATTAAAGTGAATGAAAGAAAGAGAACACAATTAACAAATTGTATGAAAATAACAAATAATTTTTTATGTCCTTGCCAATGAATTTGATATGCAATTATTATACCTTTCTTGCTTGTGCATTCATTTTGGAGGTCACAGTAAATAATTTGATTAGGCTTAAAATGTAATGATTAAGGGTTTATATTTGATATTGTAATAGGAAGAAACCTCTGCGTAGTTTCCTCATTCCTTCTTCAAGGTTAACCATTCATTATTTGGTCCTTAACAGAGGACTGGTTAACCTGAGAATGAGGCCCTTCTCTCATGTTAACTACTCCACATGGCACCCTGTTATTATCTCATGTATCCAAAAAATTAGGCTTATGCCTGAAAAATTAAAAAGATCTAACAAAGAATCATGAAATGAGATGTAGTAGGGGAAAAAAAAATGAATCACGTAAAATAAGTTGGGAAAATGCCTATTGAAATTAATGTCCAGTTAAAAAAAAAAATTAGAATTCATATTCTAGTAATAAAACCATCAAACATTAAAGAATTTTCATGGAATTCTTCATTACATGAAAATATATTTCAGCTGCTGAATTTTCAGAGCGCATCACATGCGACATAATCATTAACAAAATCAGCTCTGAACGAAGGCAGGACTACAATTGCCTGGATTTTAGAAGTTGAGGAGCTGTTGTGTCAAAAATGGATTCGTTACAATAAATATTATAATTTTTAAAAAATTTTACAAAAATTTTTTGGATTCTAAAAAACTAACACAGCAGAGAATATTGTGTTTTTGGCACAGTAACCCTCTCAATCCTAATTTTAGATAATGGCCTGCCAAAATGCTTCCCAGAAACTTCTTATTCACTATCCCCTATAAAATTATAGTTATTTTCTCGACTGTCCTCTCTATATTTCCACACTCAGCCTTACATATCACAAGCCTTCTCATTAGTATAATTTTTGTTCTACAACAAAACAGAATAGCAATAATAGAAAATCCATACACCATACCCTACTGTTGTAAGTTTTTTTTTTTTTTCCAAGAGATAGCACCCAGCTTTCACTAGTATTTACTGTCTTATTCAAAGCAACTCAATCTAAACGGATAATGTCCAAGTACATCTACAATGCAAAGCAAAAATCCAGCACAAATTGTCAACTGTTGAAAGTGGTTGCAGGGAAAAATCAGAAAAATTTTAATAGTCAGAATAATCTTGCAGAGAGTTTTCATTTATTATATGAGAACAATGCAGAAAACATTGGAAAATAGTCTAACTGTAAGGGGAAAATACCCAGAAAGAGCTCTGTAAATTATGCTCGGGACTAGTGTAAACCATTGAATCCATTGTCTTTATCAGAACTTGTTTACACATGCAACATCAAAGTAATGTAGATATAAGAGCAAACTATTTGAAGAATACTATTTTGTGAAGCAGATCTAATTAGAACTACTACAGCTTCAAATTGAAGACATTATCAGTAAGTCATAAGAGGTGACCCACTGCAATGGACATCAGTAGCATCAGAAAGCCTTTGCCTCGGTGACAATGCTGTTATGCCAGTGGCATCAACATCAAAGTTCACAATGTTTTTTCGCTTTTGAGAATCTGAATTCATCTTTTCTTCTGATGAAACCTCAATTATAAGACTTATGGGCTCTGTTTCTTTCTGCTGGAGGGATATCATGGCTTGAGCTTCTGCAACCACTGATGCATTATCATCTGTTGCATACAAGATCCTTTTTATTGCTGCAACAACCTGAAGGGAAAAAACATTGGATGACAAGTTAGCAATTAGTGATTGTCAATTACACAATATTATGTACTTTGTAATTTTCCAAAATGTTAAATGAACAGTACAGGTAGGCTTTCGATCTCAGAACTCTGGCATAAAATCTCAATATCTCTCAGCTTTGTGAAATAGAAGTCTCTCTCCTTCTCAAGACTATCTACAGACAGCTTCAATTCTGTGATCTGCATATAAAACAGTATCAAAGCACTTAGGATATTGCTAAAGAAGTGCTTTAATTTCTTTAATAATTTTTACCTGTTCATCATATGCAGGCACCGCACAAGGAGGTGGTTTTGAAGACTTCACTGATTGACTTGTAATCGCCGAGGACACATCATTTCTTCTAGCACCATGGGAAGACTGTTTGGGGGCAGCTGTTGAACTCTTGGTTGAAGATTGAGACGGTGGACATTTCTTGCTTGCTTCTTTTCCTCCCTTGCATGCCTCTCTCCTTTCCAATGGATTGTAACTAAACACAAAAGTAGAGAAGTAAATCAACTAGTAACCTAATGCATTATGATTATTCTAGCATAATTGGAACGACCTTAATTATCTGGCTTAGAAACTGTTAATTCTAATTATCAAGACTATATACTTAACCAACCCTTGAAAATTATAAGATCAGAAATGAAGTCCATAGACTCTCATAAAAAGAATAGATAATCTGTAAATCTTTCAGCAGAATATAGGGTCAGAAGGAAAGACTTGCTAGCATTTACAGAACTTCTTACCTATCCTGCATGACCTGATATGAGCCTACGAGTACTGACAGGCCTTTACCAATAATTGTCCTTTTAAGAGTTTGGGGAGTTGAGGAGGGGGGTGGGTGTGAATTCAGGCATTTCAAATTCCTAACATCCTAACAGCAAAATGGATACTTGAAACAGATTAACCAATGATAGCCAAAAACATAACTAAACTTAAACAATTTGAAAGTGGATTTGCTTTGAATTTCCATAGAATAACAAACTTGATCAGAAAATGAAGTTCTGCAAGGATTGGTATATCAAGATAGCAGATACTATTTTAGTGATGATTTTGACTGAATAAAGCAACTGATTCATAATCCGAAAACTTATCAAATGGAACAATAGCAAGAAATTCTACTCATGAAGAAACAATCAATTAACCATCTAACTTCAGCACATGATAATAAACGAAAACGGGGGCTAGAGAGTATGTTCGATGCTAGTAAAATATCAAAGTCATAATACAGATCTTAAAGTGAAAATTACTTTGAAGCGCCTCCATTAACAGAATCGCAGTAATGCTTCATCCACTGCATGAACTCCAGATTATCAAGCGGCCTTCCTTTGATAAGCTTATTAACTTCAATGTGCTAAAATTTCACAAAATAAACAACCAAATTCCAAATCAGTTATTAAAAAAAAAAAAGATTACACCACCAAAAAATCAATCGATGCACCGAAAACCGAATTTTGAAGCAAACAGAGAATAAAAAAAAAAATGCACAAGTCACAAACCTTAGTGATCTTAAGTTTGTTGAATACATCTTGAAGGACCTTGTAATTTTGGATCATTTCATATTCGCTCTTGGCATCGAAATTGACCTTGTGCATAGGAACAATCCCTGGATGAACCGAGTCCATTAACTGGCAGTGTACTGCACCGGAGCAAGCCTATAAAATTCACATATGCAAACCACGTCAATGAGAAATTCTTGGTCAAAACTGAAAAAGAAAGAGAGAGATAAGTGAAAACCTCTTCGACTTTGGAGAGATTGAGTCGGAGAGTGGAGTTGATCCAGGAAAGAATTTCCGATCTGCCAACGAAATACGCGGCATCCATCATTCCGATATGTGTCACCATCTTTCCGATTTCCGATTTACTCTGTTTATGAGTCTCTGCGTTTTACAGAGAGAAAGCAAATGCTCTTTGTTGGGAAGAGGGATGGAGAGAGAATTTAAAATAGGAGAAGAGCGGGCTCTTTCTCGATTCAAAATGGTCTGACACACTGATAGAGCCGTTGCCCTTTCCTGGTTATCCGGGTAGGGCTTCTAAGGTTTGGATATGACTAAAGCCTCAATGGCCCAATTTTGTTAAAGCTAAGAGAATTATATTTAAAAATTGGATATAAAAAAATGTAACTCTAAACATGATAACAAAACATTGATAAAGAAAACGCAGAAGCTGAAAATGGTATGGGCCAAGTCCAAAATTAGCAATATGAAAGACAATTACAACTCAAACAATGGATACAAAATAAGCACCTATTAGTCAAAATGATACATACAATATCTCAACAAAGCTTCTGTTCTAATTTTATCATTATTTTTCATTAGTATGATGAGGAAGAGGACAATGAAGTTGGAATTTTCTCAAGGACTTGTAGGACTTCTTTCATTGTTGGTCTTTTTTGTGGGATTGGAGAAGCACAATTATACCCTAACTTGAAGAAAGCCAACAAGGCCTCCTCTTTGCCATCCACATCAGCTCGAATTGCCACATCAGCCATCCTCATGGCCCGGTTCTTATCGTCAACTACAAGCCCATTATTTCCTTGGCCCAACTCATCCACAACTATAACTTTCCCAGTTAGTAGTTCTAGTAATATAACCCCAAATGAATACACATCCCATTTTGGATTGGGATTGAGACTCCTAAGTGACTCTGGAGCGTGGTAAGGCGATGTACCTCCTATTGAACTTGGACTTGGGCTCGGGCTAGGCCCAAGTGAGAAGTCTTGAAAGCTATTTTGTGAAGCCGTGGACCTTTTGCTCCCGAAATTCCGGGTCGATCCACTGGATTTATAGCTTGAATCACCTATTAACAGTCTTTCGAGCCCAAAATCTCCGATTCTGGGCTCCATATTGGAACCCAAAAGAATATTACTGGGCTTCAAATTTCCATGCACTTGCTTCTTGTCATGTAGGAATGAAAGCCCACGGGCTACACCTTTGGCAATCTTGAGCCGGGCCTCCCATGGAAAATGGCAAGGTGAAGAACCCACTTTCCCTAAAAGAAAAAGTGCACGGGGCGCAAGTTAGCAAAATAGATGACTCACGAGTCATGACTGAAAATAAGGCTAGTCGCTTCATGTGGGAGAAAGAAAGTGACATGTTCTGGAACTACGGGTAACGTAAATCGCTATCGAAAGCCGTCGCGCTAACGATAGCAATAAAAAAAAAATTCCGCATAAGACAGTTGACTTCCTCCCATGCATTCAAAACAAATGTTTCAGTTAAACTTACTCCACCGTCGAAGTCTTTAGTCCACAGCGCACACTAGCAGACACCCTATCAATTCACTAACATGTGCGTAGAAAAGGAAAAAATAAAAATAAAAGGAAGAAAAGAGAAATTATTATTATTTTTTTATTATATAAAAATGAGTTAATTTGTAATTAAAGTAAATATATATTCATATGAATTTATTTTTTTCGTAAATAAAAAAAATATATACTTATTTTACATAATAATTTTTTAAAAAAAAATATATAAAAAAAATATAAGTTACTCTACAGTATATATGTAATAATTTATTACTAAAAAATTCTTAATTATTTGATAATCATTTTTATGTACATTTGATTATTTATGATTTACATTTTTAAAGATTATTTTTTTTTATTGAAAAATTATTTAGTAAATTCGATAATGAAGTTATTATCATCTAAAATTAAGAAGGTAAATCAAATTGTACAAAAAATTTATTATTTCTACTAATATTGTTTATTTAATATTATTTTCATTTCGGAGGTATATTTGTGTAGAAATAAAGAACAGAAATGGAAAAAAAAAAATGAAAAGAGTAACTCACTGTAACGAGCATTGGCAAGGCTGCCGTTGGGGACAAAATCATAGATAATAAGCTTCTCATCGACACCCCAGTAGAAGCCACGAATTCGAACCAGATTTGGGTGCACCAACTTGGCTATAACACGGACCTGAGTCTCAAAGTCTCTGAATCGCTCTACATGATTCTCACCTATTCTCCGAACCGCAAGTGCAGTTCCATCTTCAAGCACAGCCTTATACATTATGCTTGAGCCAGTAGCACCTAATATATAAGCTGATGCTTTTAGTAAAGTTTCAAGCTCCAGCTCTTTTTCTCCATCAACCGTCACTAATGTGCCTCCTTTATTTTGTTCTTGCTTTTGTGGCTGTTGATTTTCCTGAATTTTTGGGTCATCTTCATCGTTGTTAGAGCTAGTTGAATCGGATTCTTCTTCATTATCTCCTCTTTTTCGTAAACAAGACCATCTTGTAAACCCTCTTGATTCTGATGAAGAAGATGACCAAGTATCGTCCTTTATTGCACTATTAGTCTCTTTGTTGATTGTGGTTTCAATATGCTTTTTGTTTTTCTTTAATTTGTATACATAAAAGAAAATCATTCCAAGAATTACAACCCCTGCAATGTCGCCAATTACAATTCCTATAATGGTTCCTCGCTTAAGTCCTTGAGACTCTGTATCTGGACTTTGTGGTGTGGTAGTTGTTGCAGGGCTAGAAGCTTTTGTTCTTGGAATTGCAGCAATTGCTAGAGGAGAAGTAGGGGAAGAGACATTTGGAAGAGAAGATGGAGAAGAAGGAATTGGACATGGATTTCCTGATGGCTCGCCGCATAGATCAGGATTCCCAATAAAACAACTCTGTTTCTGACTCGAGAAAATGGTAGAATCTGGAATTTCTCCACTCAAATTATTAAATGAGAGATCAATAGTAGCATTACCTGGGCTTTGTGAAGCAAATTCTGGTGGAATTTTCCCAGAAAGCTTATTATAAGAGATGTTTAAGTAACTGAGACTGTTGCCACCAAAATCTTGAGGCAGAGATCCATTGATTAGATTTGAAGAAAGATCTAAAACTTGAATAGTTCTAAATCCACCAGGCAAAGCACCAAAGAAATAATTACTCTTCAAAGAAACAACAGTTAGATCATGAAGAGTAGAGAGAGTAGAAGGTAAAATTCCCACCAAGGCATTATCAGAAAGGTTGAGAAATTCAAGACTCTGTAACCCTCCTATAGTCTCAGGCAACTCCCCAGAGATCATATTATTAGAAAAATCAAGAAATTTCAACTGGGAAGCATTAAAAATGGAAAAAGGCAGAGACCCATTAAGAGAATTATTGGAAAGATCAAGATTTTGAAGGTATTGGATCATGCCAAGATCGGCAGGGATTGAACCAAGAAGCTGAGAATTTGGGAGAGACAGAGCAGTAACACGAGAGAAAGAATTATCTAATCCTGGAGCTCCACAAGAAACTCCATTCCATGAACATGGACTTTCATCATTAAAATTCCAACTCTCAAGAACTTGAAGAGGGTCACTGAGAATAGAGAATTTAAAAGAAAGCAAAAGAATACCATCTGTATTAAGCCCAAAAGATTTAACTACAAGAAGTAAAAGAACAAGTGAAATAATTCTCCACCATGAATGGAAGCTAATTCTTTTAGTAGAATTCATGCCTTCACAGAAAATCTCACATCTCTCCTATGAAAAGAGAGAGAGAGAGAAAGAGAAAGATAGTGCAAGTGTAACTGAGATTTACGAAACCATGTGAAAGAAATTGTTTAAAAAAAAAAATAATGTAGCAGAAGATACAGAGATACACAGCTCACCAAACAAAACTTCTCACTACCAAAATGCCCTTAGAAAGAATAAATTAAAATAAATATTAGAAGATAATTTAATTAATCTCTTGATCTCTATGACTAATATTGAACTAATTATTAATTGCTTTCATCACCATTGTTTATGTCTCTCTTTCTTATTTTTTGTGCTCACAATTAAGAAACAAGAAAGAATGGAAGAAATTAATGGGGACAAGAATGGCATCTTTGCTAAAAGACATTCAGGTGGAGTTACAATTTAGCAGTCTTATATCCCTGTTTCGTTTATTATTATTATTAATTATTAATTTTCACTATTATATTACAATAAAATCTTTATAAATTAATAATTTTTTATTATTTTAATTTAAGTTAATAGATTAAATTAATAATCAATTAATTAATATATTTTTTAATTAATAAAATTTATAAATTCTAATGATATTAACTTATAAAAATTTTATTGTATTTTTTTATATATTAAGTTCAGCTTACTCAAATTATTTCAAGATTAAAGCTATGCTTAGTGGTTTTAACTTTCACTAACATTTGGTAACACGGTAATGTGAAAGGTAGATCAATTAGTGGCCTTTAGCCCTTTGGGAAATTATTATTATCAAGATTAGTAAAAATTACAACTACATTTTTTATGGCTGGAAAACTTAGTTGATTTCACCTATATCAGTATTTACAGGCAGCGGATTTTGCATGAGCCAATGGGGCAACGGCGCCACTGTTCCATGAAAAATTTTGAGTATATATATAGTGTATACAAATATGTATTATCACTTAAATTCATCGTTGCTTTGTTATATTACTAATAACATAACATCACATCATCATTATTGGATTTTGTATCATTATTATTATTATTTTTTTTGTCTTCACTCATTGCTCCATAGCTTTAAATTTGACTAACAAATAATCTCTCTCTATTTATGTATTATAGTAGCGATGGTTTGATGAATGCATATTGTTTAAAGTGGTTAAGAGTTTTGTATTTTTTAAATAAAATTTTAATTATTATAAATAAAGAAATATATATATTAAAAAAGTTTTATTTTTTAAAAAATATTGGGATCAAATTTAATTGGAATTTGAATACTGAATGGTATTAAAAATAATTAATTAATTAATGTATCTCCTGTTATACAGAGACTTAGTCATCTATAACTAAAACTGAGCAATTGAAGTGTTTTAAGTTCGACTTTTGAATTTAATATTTATTTATATTGGATGAGGATTTATATTTTTTGTTTATATAATATTTTTTTTTATAATATATATAAAGAGATATAGAAAGAGAAATTTGGAAAAGAAATAGTAGAATTTATTTAATTTTTTTTTCATTTATTTATATAGAGAGAGATTTGGAAGAAGTAACAGTAAAATTTAATTAATTATTTTCATGGCCCAGCAATAATAATCAAGTCATAGTTAATGTGTGATATATATATATATGGGTATATGATGTGTTATGGTTTGATGATGGGGACAAATTTGATGTTACAGGTTTTCTATTCAACTACTTAAATATTTTAAGTGCAAATGTCTTAACTTTAATTTTGTCCATTCATATTGAAGTAAAGTAGTTAGAATCGAAAGAGACTTGACTTTCAAAAAATTAAGTTTGGAAATTGCATTGGATCATGATTCATGAGTAATAAAAAATATTGAAGACAATACAAAAATAGGTTATAATAAAAAGATATAAATAATAATTTTATTTTATTTCATCAACCCATTTTTGATAATACTATAGAAAAATAGAAACAGAAATTACATTATATAGATATCATATATACTTTGTTTTACTTGCATCATATTTTCCAAATAATCCAATTTATAGTTTTTTTTAAAAGAAATTGGCATTGAACATTAAATAAAACCTGAATAAGTTTTATATTTGAATTTTTTTAAGTACTAAGTTTATAAAATATAATTTATACGGTCAGAAATAAAATGACCAAAAAATTTAGATAAGTATAAATTACCTAATAAAAAAGAAATCTTATTAGTTTATAAAAAAAAATTATTTAACCCACTTAAATTTAATTTTTTATATAATCTCAAATATTTTATTTTCTTTAATATTGTCGTTATATTTTATTTCTCATACCTTTTAATTAATTTTTAACTCTCGACTCATCTAGCATTTATTTAATTTTCCATCCACTTAGAATTAATTCATCAAAATGCAACTATATATATGTATATATGATACTAGCTTAAAAATGTTATGATTTTGAGGGTGGACAAAAATTAAATGGACCACTTTTACTAAATATAATTTGTACCAATACAGGCAATAGATTTGCCATTGGCTATATTGGCACGAAGACATGTTTCATCATCTTTATATATTGGCATCTTCTGTATTGTACTCATCTTAGTTTCTTCTTATTTACTACTTTCTTATTGTTTTGATATATTGCATTCTGAAAAGAAGAAAAGATAGCCATGTACAAAAGTAAGAAAGGGAGAGTTTCCATGGACAATAGAGATTTTTGCAGAGCTATATACTCAAATGAATTGTAGAATTTTAGATCTAAATTTGTGCACACTTGGGAATGCACTAACTCTATCATCATGATCTCATTCTTTTTCTCTTGATATGTTTTTTTTTTCAACCTTTTTAAAATGGTTTGTGGCAGCTTTATAACTTAATTACCTCATTTTTAATTAATTAAGAAATGGCATTAATTAATTAATTATTAATGTTAATGCCGCCAAGATTAAAATATCTGTTGTTTGCTTTTGTTTTGGCGGACTATTCACTTCTTTACACGTACCAAGATTAGAAAAGTCAATTACTTTTCTTTATTTCTTTCTATATACTTGTTTTATATTAATAACCAAATCTGCTTTTTCTTCTTTCGTTATTTTAATCTCCCCATCTTTTCATACTATAAAAGTAAAAGAAATCCCAAATGAAACCCATTGGCAAGGGATTGCTTCTCTCATTTTGTTTTTTTTTTAACCAAATGATATTTAAAAGTTCATTGAACTCGGACTAATTCTTAATTAAAATTGATTCACAAGAGATAAAACTCTTTAAACACTTATTTTCTTCATTCATAAGTCTCAAATTTGAAACTTATTTAAAAATAGCAAATTATTTATCGTAATCAACGGTTTAGTTATTTCTCTCATTTTATTATTGAGATAATGAGAGATATATTTATCTTTTATGAATTCTTCTAGCACGAATGATTTGAACTAATCATGATTATAAAAAAATCATATATTTTATGACAATAATTTTATTGTCATTAAAATTAATTAACTCCCACCTAATGTTTCAACCAAATACTGATTTAATCAAAAGCAATATTTGATCGGCAATTTAAGTCTCAATTAAGTAATTTACACATTAGATATGTTTGATTTTATTGTTGACAGCTAGCAGCAAAAGAATGAAATGTTAACTATCAAAAATTTCATCAGAGTTCATCGTTTGAGTTATAATGTTACTTCAATCATTAATTTTATAAAAAATCTTAAATTAATAGTTGATAGCTCAAATATTAAATAGTGACTGACGTAACAGAAGCCTTATAAGAATTTGTTGGTTTTAAATGAATACCAGACTAATATATATTAAAGTTCATTGATTTAAAAAATACCAAAAATTAGAATACTTTCACACAAAAATATTATTTTATTTCAATCAAAAATTATCTCCAACATCAAAACTTATATGATTATATATAGTGAATAGTTTTCAAACAATTTTAGGAGTTTAATATAGTAATTTATTTCAAAAAGAAAATAAATCATCTGATTTACATAAATGAGAAAACAAATCAAACTAACTTAAATAGGAAAACAAATAAAAATTAATATAATATCTTAAATAGCACCTAAAAATAAGCTTCCTATCAAAATTGAATAAGAAAAATAAAAATACAAAAATATAAATATGAAAAAACATCAACTCTTATTGGTCTCCATCATTCTCTCTATGATAAAGAAAATTCGTTCTCGAATTTGCAGCAACATTATCATCAAAATAATCCTTAGATAAAAAAAAATTTATATTGAACACATATGATCGTAAAATACTCATAAACAATGTGAAACTTTCCAATTTTCCTTATTATTCCAATATAATCTATCCAATAACTTTTAATATAAGTTTTAATTAAATTTTTTTTTTTATGAATTAAGAATTAAATGCAGTAGAAAGATTAATGAAAAATAAATCTTTATAATAATATTCTTCTCTCTTGTAAATTTATATTGTGGCCTGCTGCGATTTCTCGATATTATTATTATTCTCTATAGATGATGAAACTATTATAATAGATAATGATATTTTTTTATTAGGATGATAATCAAATACTGAAAATAAATCCCAATTGACAATTGACATTGTTTCTGAGACATGAAAATTAAATATTTGATATCTTAAAAACTAATATAATATTTTAAATAGCACATAAAAATAAAATTTTTACCACAATTAAATAAGAAAAATATAAAATATAAAAATACCAACTTTTATTAATATTCATCAGTGACTCACAATTGTTGATCCAAATATACCTGCAATTGGATTAAGTATTCAATAATAGTTATTTTCCTGTTGAAAATAATCTTAGAGAGCCATTATTATCCAAATGATCAAATGATAAACTCTTATAAGAGAAGGTCAACATTTAATTAGTGATTCAAAACAGAGGCGAATGTTTGATTATAATTAATGGATTTAATATTTGGTAAATCAAAAAATGAAAATTGATGGGTAATATTATCTAACTGCAGTTTAAAATGGAAAAGTAAACTAAAGAATAAAATGTAGTGAAAAAGCTCTAAACCACTAAAGTTCCGTTTGGTTTAATTGTTTGTAATATCTATTAATTATTAGTTGTTACTGTTAACTCATAACTGATTATTATAAATATTTGATAAAATCATTATGACTTTTTAATTGTTAATATGTTTAATAATTATTAAGAATAAATATTCATATATATCTTTTTAATTAAATATTATTTTCAATAAAATAATTTAATTTTTTTACTCAAATAAGTATGAAGTTTTTTGAAAAGTTTCAAATTGAAGTTTTATAAACAACAATGGTTTGATTATCTAACAACTTACAATTATCATTAACCAAACGAATTTAATGTAGTTATTGGGAAAAAAAAAAAACTAACAGCTGCATAAAAAAAATTTATCAAATACCCACTAATATTTCATTTGATTTACTTGTTCATAATAATTGTTAGCCGATGTTAGTTGTTGCTATAATTATTAATTATTAGTTGATAGATGATTGCTAATAATTATTAATTGGTAGTTAAATTAAGTGTTTGATAAAATTATTATTAGATATTGTTGTTAATATATTTATTGAATATTAAGAATAAATATTAATATTAATATTTTATTTAAATATTATTTTTTAATAAAATAATTTAATTTTTTTATTTAATTAAGTAAGAATTATTTTAAAATATTTCTAAATTAGAATTTTTATAAATAAATTACGTAAAAACTAACTGTTATCGCCAAGAAAAATCAAATAGATTTGATACAATTATCAAACTAAAAACCTAATACTCACAAAATCAAACACCTTTCTCTTTATTTAAAAAGCTGGTAACAGCAATTAGAGAATGGTAGAACATGGAAGTTGGCCCATCATCCCATGTAATGTTTCTTGAAGAAACATCAAACAGGAGAAGCAACTTTTGGAAAGGTCAAACTGGATCTCCAAAGCCAACCGTCAGAATTTTGGCAACATTGTTAATCGCTATTTATAAAAATACAAACATTTTTAATATTTGGCCTTTTGCCATTATTTATAGACATGTTTCTTACATTAAATTTTGGATGTCACTTCCTTAATTTGGTTTTATGTTAACATATGATGAAACATAATCACATTATTCTTGAAAAAAAAAATGTAGATATGAGAGGATATACTTTATATTTTGAGTAACCCATCATTTAATACAAATTTCAATTTATCTCTTAAAATTTATTTAATTTAATTTCTACTATCAAAATTTGACTATATTTGATATGTTTAATGAGCCACATAAAATAATTTTTTTTCTTTGTCAACTAAGTGTAGTCTAATTGATTTTTTCACATTGTGATGTTCTGACGCTTTTTAGGTACAAATGCGAAGAATGGAGATTTCCAAAATTCCAATAATAGCTTGAATAGCAAAGGCAGTAGATATGAATGAAATTAAAAAATTAATTATGGATGAGTCGAGAATTAAAATTTTTTATTTAAATGTGTTAAATATAAATTAAATATTTAAAAATATATAAAAATTAAGTTTAAATGGATCGTATAATTTTTTTTTATAAATTAATAATTTTTTTATTTTTTTTATTTTTTGCTAGAGTGGTTGAGATCAACTTGAGATCTGCTTTATATTAGTTGCTCCGACCCTAATAATCGAAAGTGGGAAGTAAGAATAGAAGAATGTCAATTTTTTCCCTAGTATTCATTTATTTTAGGATTAATTGTACTTTTTCCCTGTAAAATGATTTATTATATTAAATTTTTTTCTGACTTTTCAAAAATACACTAGTTTCTCCCTGACGAATGTCATAATATACTACTAGACCCTTCCGTCTAATTTTGTCGTTAGTCAACTGTTAGTCAACCTTACAAGAAATAAAAATAAAAAAATTTATTTGTTATTTGTTATTTTTTAAAAAATAAATTTAAAATATTTTTTAAATATTTTTAAAAAATATTTTTATTTTCAAATTTTTCAAAAGTATGAAATACATTTTTTAACCTTAAAAAAAATTAAAACAAAAATAGAATGTAATTAATTAAAAATAAAGAATAAAGATATTTTTATCTTTTTACTATCCTTATATGGTTAACTAAGGGTTGATTAATGGCAAAATTGAATGCAAGGGTCTAGTAGTATATTATAACATTTATTAGGGACGGGTTAGTATATTTTTGAAATGTCAAAAAAAAACTTAGTGTAATTGGTCATTATACAAAGAAAAAATTGCAATTAACATTTTATTTTATATGCAAAAGGATGAAATAGAAAAAAAGGAGGAGAGATAAATATTTTAAGTCGTATACAAAACATACAATATTACAAATTAAACAAAAAATAAAATATATAGTTGTTGCATCATGACTTTTAATATTAATTTTGTTGAATTTTTCTTTCAATAATTTTATTATTATCATTAAAAATAAAATCTATTTACTGTGTAGTTCAATAATTGCAATATGAACTTCATCCTTGTTTATTTTGATTCAATACTAATAATATACTATTGAACTACACCATATGCAATTAAGTTCTTCAAAATAAAAGTGATAGCTTGAGAGTGTAAAGAAAATTTACTGAGGGGGGAAAATTTTAGGACATAGAGTCAATAGACTCCATTGAAGGAGTTGCTTGAAAGAGGTAAAAATTTTCAGTCCTCTATCCCCAAAGGAGTGGATCATGTCTCCTCCTCTATTCATGGGCAAGTTAGTAGAAATATATAAAGAATCTACCTTGTATAATTTTTTGATATGAAAGTCAGAAGCTACTCTACTAGAATTTTTAATTGCCAACTATAAATTAGTTTTTATCTAAATATCCTTTGTCTTGAAGGGAACAATTGACCAAAAATTCACTAATTTTAGGCAAAAAACATATTACTATTGAATCATTTACTTGTCCTAGATTGCAAGTATATATATAATATTTAAATTCATTGGAAAAATAATTGTTTTGTCTGTGTACTTTTCATAAAAAGAGAGAGAGAGAGGGAACAGAATAAATTCCATTTAATTAAGAGTTTATTAGTTTAAATGATTTTCATAAAATAAATTCATTTCTAAATTTTTATATTTCATATTAGATAATGATAATTCAATTGAAATTTTTTATCTTATTAATTTTATAAAATTAGTTATATTTGAATAAAATTTTATTAAATTTAATAAAATTACAAATAAATTCTAAATTATCAAAGTTACAAATGTGATTAGAATTTGTTCCTTTTATAATTAAATTTATACTTAATATATTTAACTAGGATAACAAATATATATGAGAATTTATAAATAAATAAATTTTATTAATAAAATGAATTTCTTATTGATTTGATCCAATTTAATGATATCATATTCAAAATTATATATATATTAATACAGACTATTTAATTTTCTTAATTCAATTAAAGGTAAACTATTTAATTAAGGTAAAAAAAAAATGTTTAAGGTATAAAAAAAGAAAACAAATAAGATGGGATTTTTTCCCATTTTCCTAATCTTTTCCGTAAAATATCTTTCAAACTACAACTCCATGTATAAATAAATATCATTAACAACTAAAATGTAATTTAGTGATTAATTTTTAGTAATAAATTCGTTCTTTTTAAATAAGATATCGAGTTTGAGTCTTATAAACAGAGAAAATAGATATTGAAATTTTTATTTTATTTTATAAATTAATGTATACAAAATATCGTACTATTTAAAAAAATTAATTTGGTGGAGAAATAATAAAATTTCCAGCTGTTTTCTCATAACCCATCATTTTTATTTATTTATTTTTGGAGGGGGCAAGAAAAAGACTAGATAGGTAAGACTGAGATAATAAATAAGGGAAAAAAATAAGGAAATATTATATAAATATATTTTTTAAAAAATTTTACGGTTATTTTTTTTTTATTTTACTCTCTTTTTGGTAATATATTTTTAATATATATTTGATATATGTTTGACATATGTCGTATTTTTTAAAAAATATTTTTAGATATGTAATATTTTTGAACTATAATTTTAGGTATGTAATATTTTTATTTTAAAAAAATAATAATAAAAATAAAATATTTTTTTATTTTTTTCGGTATTTTTAAAAAAATCCCAATAAATAATACTAAGAAGATGTGTAATTGAGCATCAGTAATAGAAATTAAAAAAGGGCCAAGCAAAGGTTGTTTTTGTGGGGTATTGGATTCTACCTTTGTCTTAGGGAACCATTCCTTTGCTTGATGGGCACCTTAGAAAAACACCAACTTTATTATCTCATTTATTGCATATTTTTATTATTAAAAGAGATGCTTGTTGAATCTCGTCAAAAAGCTTATCTTCTGAACTGTAATTGCATGTGCTTTACCACTCTCACTAGTTAATTAAGCTTTTTAAAGTGTTAATTTACATTAATCCAAGCCAATAAATAAAAGAGTTGCATTTAAGTTAGGATGGGAATTCATTCAAGCTCTTATTAATGATGTGGAGCCTGTGAAATCAGAGGAAACTGACTTCCACTTTTTAATTTTTTAGTAGAAAATTCTTTGAAGAGATGAAATTGTTGAGATTTAAACTTTGATATAAAACATCATTCTGATTAAGTATAAAATAAATACTTAATCATCTTATTATTATGCAATTGCTTGAACTACCAACATTAAAAATATTTTACTTTTTATTATTGTAAAATGATATCACAAATTATTGAATTAAAAATTATAATTATGTTGTTAACAAAATGATTGAGTAGTCTCAAGAGAATGTCTGGGTAATTAGCAATATGACTTGAGAATAAAAGATAAAAATTAAGTACATACTTTATTGTATAACAAGTTAACAATTTAAATCTTAGCAATATCTACTTAAATAAAAATCTTATTATAAGAAGAATTAAATTATAATATAATTTTATTTAAGATGAAGACATTTTAATTAAATCTTCAAGTTTCTATTAGGTTATTTTAGTGTATTGAAGCTCAAAGAAAAGTAAAATGTTGTAGTAAAGGTTAAGAATTTGTATCTATTTTATTAATTATTTTAAAATAAACGTAATTAATTATTTGTATGTTTAATGATATATTTAGAAATTCAATCATAAATTTAACTTAATAGGAAAGTGGATTTTTTTTTTTTTTTTTTTTGCATATCTTAAATAGAAATGTAATCTATTATTTATATATGGAGGGATTATTATTATTATTATTATTATTATTATTATTTTTAATTAACTGATATGTTTCATTAATTGGAACGTTGAAATAGTGGAGTACATTATTAGAAAATTTATTCCTACTGCTTATTTTCACATTCTTGGGAACAAAGTTCCAATCTTTTTTTTTTTTTTTTTTTTGATAAGAAAGAAAAAGAAACAAGAAAACTACACTATGCACATTCTAAAATAAGAGATTTCACAAATGTTATGGAAGAAAATACTTGACATCTCATGAAATGGATCTTCAAAGTAATAGGTAGCAAGTTTAAGACTGAAATCAAAATGAGTTAGTCAATCTGCATTGGAATTTGCTTTTTTAAAATTATGCTTGATATTGATATTCAAATTCCTCCACCGTAGCTATTTGACATTGCTGACTAGGGAGGTTATTCCATTCACCATCAAATCCATACTTTTAAGCATAATCACAACTGATGCGTTATCACATTCCACCAAGACCTCCCTGTATCCTTTATTCCATGCTAAGGATAGCTAAGATTTTGTGAATATAATTATACTAATGTGTCTAATATCTCAACTGTCATAAATATTCTCTGTTATCTTGAGTATCATGACAGAAGCTTATTTAATTGAATCATCTTCTAAATTCAAAATTCTTGTTCTATACATTTCCCTTTTTTTTGCTTTTTTTTTTTTTTTTCATTAGGTTCCGATCGAGATTGAAATCTTTAAATACCATTTCAATATCGTTAAACGTA
Organism: Aleurites moluccanus; assembly: GCA_948193065.1. Lineage (NCBI taxonomy): Eukaryota > Viridiplantae > Streptophyta > Magnoliopsida > Malpighiales > Euphorbiaceae > Aleurites > Aleurites moluccanus. Next base: position 8,200 of record CANXYC010860183.1, on the reverse strand, counting down.
ATTTTACCTTAGCTATCCCTCCAAACCTGGAAAAAATGGAACAAAAAAAAAAAAAAAAACTGTTCCAAAGTAGTGGAAATTTGTACAATGGTGAAGTCTATGAAATTCATTGTTGGTCTTGCTTAAAGCAAACAATTTTCTTCATTCTTCTGCCCTAGACGAGTGGATTATGTCTCGCTTCTCTTCATGGGCAACTCAGAATAGTCTGCAACTACAGCACTAGAATTTTAATCACTATTGAGAAATTGATTTAGTCAATAGTCATATTTTGATATATAATTAAGTATGATTAATAATTATTATAACCCATTAATTTTTTTTAATCTATTCTATATGGGGCAGACAAGATTAGACAGCATTAAGGTAATAAGGTAGATGAAGAACAATACATTTTGCTTAAGCTTTTCGTACATTTTCTGCATAATTGAGCTTTAGTAAATTAGAAAAACCAGGGCCACAATAAAGGGTTGATGGTTTTTTTTATTGTGCTTGGTGGGGTATTATTATTCATATTCTACTTTTGTCTTAGGGAACTTTCATTACTCATTAATGGGAACCTCACCTCTCCAATGCCGAACTTTATCACATAATCTTTTTTTATTATTATCATTTTATTTAACAATATCACAACATTTGAAAAATGTAAATTGAATCTCTTCAAAAAGCTCCTATATGCTTTAATTGCACGGGCTTTGCTTCTGTTAATTAGGATTGTGAAGTATTAGAAGAAAAAGATTTAGATTTGGAGTTCAAGTTGATAAAATTATTCTTATAAATAAAATTAGCAAATAAATTTTTAGTTAGAAATATAAATATAAAAAAATATTTCGAAATTAACAAAAATATTTAAATACAATTTAATAATAATTAAATTATTTGATATTAATTAAATTGAACTTGAATAAAAATATTACCTTATTTGATTCAAGTAATTTTACGTCTAATCAAATATGTAAAAGAAGAGAGCACTGTCTAGGTCCAATTTTTAATTAGGAACTCTTAAAAATACAGTCTATATAGGATCAAATGTTCCCCAATTTTATTAAGACAGCATGTGAATGCCATGGCTGTGTTCTCCGTTATTGAAGAATCTTATTCTTAAATGCTTCCAAGGAACAAAAGTCCAATCCCACACAGACTATCAAGAAAACATTGTGTAATCCCAACTGCCACATCCACAGTTATTCTTTGAAATCTTAGCAACACAAAACATGACAGAACCACTTTAGTTTAATAGCCTTGTTAAAATTCCAATCTTATTTTCCAAATAACACCAATTTAGTTTCATATTATACTATATTATATACAATCATTTGGATCTACACTTGCCCTTTTCTAAGTCCAATAAATCTGGCAGGACTGAACCAAGATATATCAACAATGCTAGATTGTCCATCTACCACAAGCTCAGCCACTGCAGCCCCAGTAGCTGGACCATTTAGAATACCCCAACAGTTATGTCCAGTGGCCACATAACAGCCCTGCACCCCAGGGATCTCCCCCATTACAGGGATACCATCATCAGTACATGGCAAGAAACATGCTTGCTCTGCTTTAATTTGTGCCTTCCCTTCTGCTAAATGGCTTGAAACCCTACTAAGCCACCATCTTTAGCACCCGTATTGACTCGAGATAGCCAACTATCTCCTCTGGCACCTCCACCACCGATGACATTCCACACAAGTACACCTCCCCTGATAACCAATCAACCACCAATATATATCAAATTTACTTTACCAGCTTATAAAATGCATTTCATTTAAGCTACTCGAGGATATAAATGAATCAAGTTACTCAAATTCCACTCCCATTGCATTGGATAGGGAATACTCAATTGAGTTGAATTCAAGCATTATGATGATTAATCAGTAAAACAATGACCTCTTAAACCAAATTTAGCATTCAATTTTTGTATATTCTGTTTTTAAGAGTTGAATACTCAATAGATTAAAACAAGCACATTTAAATTTATTCAAATATTATCCATATTATACTTCAAATATCAAATCATATAAGTCAAGTTAAACTCAACCTAAGTCACTAATTTGCTACTTCTTAAGGGTTTGAATAAATCAATAAATACAAACTTAGTGGAGAAAGAGTTAATACTGGTGGTGGTGGTGGTGATGGTAATGTTACCGCCATATCTATCCAGTTCTGGTGCACTTTGTATAAAAACATCATCTGGAGAGTATTATATTGAAGATTTTTTTCCTCCACTAGCTTTAAGTTCTCTGCCTAGTTTAGATAATTTTGGGCATAAGCCCACTAATTTCTTTGGGTTTTTATTTTGAAGTTAAAAAACATAGTCTGGTCCTTTTGTCTTCTTTTTGACACAGAGAACATTTTAGTCCAAATTAGGCCCATTCTGCTAAACCTGAGACCTAGTTTGGCTCCAACCGGGGCTGGCAAAGTGATTTCTATCAAATATGGCAACTTTGTTTTTAAATTTTAGAGCAAATTTCTATTTTATTTGTAAGGTTATTTCGTTAATTCTTTTTGTCAAACTAATTAAATCGTCACTTAATTTTAGTTCCATCAAATTTATTAGTCATTCATCAAATTTTTATTAATTTTCAATTAAAAAAATTAGAATTTTAAAAAATTATTTTTATATTACCTAAAACAATTCTTTCCAAAATAATAGTCTCATTATATTATATTTAATTAAAAAAATGAAATTAAAATTGCAAAGCACTTGAAAGAAGAAGACTGAAACTAGCAAATGCAACCAGAGTCTAGCAAGAAAAGGCTGAGGAAGCTTAGTGAGAACTGATTGGCGTCAGGTTTTGACGGAGTCTGAGAGGAATCAACAAAAATAAAGGAACTTAGACTTGCTTTCAGTAGGGATGGCAAGGGGAACCAAAAATCTCCATTTTCTATGAAGATTGCCTGAACGGAAAGAGGATTCTCCAATTTTTCTCCTCATAGGATAAGGAACGAGGAATATTTCTTCACTGATAATAGGAATGAAGCGATGATAGGGAGTGTATTCCTACTATGTGAGGATCTCCATCCCCGTTCCCTTGGAGATCCGATATCATAATTAATTAATCATTCCTAATATAAAAATATATTATTTAATTACCCTTATATATAGAAACACATATGTATTAAGGTTTCTTATTGAATTAAATTTATTTAAATACTTTCATATTTTTATTTATGGTGAATTTTTAATATTTAAATAAATAACATTGCAAAACATTTTTAATATATTAGGCGTATTTACATTTTAATTATGTTTGATTAATAATTTATATGTATAAATTTATTAGTATTTTTTAAATATATTTATTCTTATTTTTAGCTTATTTATGAATTTTATAAATATAGATAAATTTAACAACACAAAATTTAAATGGTAAATGAGAATTTTCGCGGGACGAGAACTAAATTCTCTTATGTGAGATAAAGATAGAAATTCCCCGATGAGGCGGGAGTGAGTATGCAGATGAGGGATGGTTTTCTTGTCTCACTCTGCCCTATTATCTTCCCTAACAATTTGTAATGGATTTTAGTCTGGCCGAAAATTGAAAATAATGAAGGAGTTTAGATCTGTTGCTGGTCTCTTTAACATTAACAATTTTTAATTTCTCTACAACTATATTCAAATAATTTTTTCTGAAATAATATAGCCTCGTTATATTATATTTAATTAAAAAAATAAATTAAAATTGCAAAGCACTTGAAAGAAGAAGACTAAAACTAGCAAAGGCAACTAGAGTCGAGCAAGGAAAGGCCGAGGAAGCTTGGTAAGAATTGATCGGTGTCAGGTTTTGACGAAAATTACTGTGCTCGAGTCTAAGAGGAACTAGCAAAAATAAAAGAATTTGAGCTTGCTTTGGATAGGGATAGCAATACAACGGAAAATCTCCGTTTTTCATGAGAATTTATCTCCAATAAGAAGAAAATTTTCTAATTTCTCTTTTCATTGGACAAAGACGAGGAATATTTCTTTACCTATAATAAGGATAGAACGAGGATAGGGAGGATATTCTCACCTTGCGGGAATCTCCATCCTTATTCTCTTGAGTTTTAATATCATAATTACTTAATTATTCCTTAGATAAAAATATATTACTTAATTACCTTTATATATATAAACATATATGTTAAGGTTTCTTATCGAATTAAATTTATTTAAATATTCTCATGCTTTTATTTAAGCTGAATTTTCTATATTTTAATAAATAATATTATAAAATATTTTTAATATATTAGACGTATATATATTTTAATTATGTTTAGTTGATGATTTATATATCTGAATTTATTAATATTTTTTAAATAAATTTATTCTTATTTTTAATTTATTTATGAATTTTATAAATATTAATAAATTTAACAATACAATATTTTAGTGGTGAACAGAGATTTCCGCAAGCACGGAGATTCTCCAATGTGAGATAAGGATTAAAATTTCCTTGTAAGGTGGGAGTGAAGATGGGGATGAATGATGGTTGTCCTGCCTCCATCCTACTTTGTTGCCATCCCTAACAATCAGTAACGGAGTTTGGTCTGACTGAAAATCAAAAATCACGGAGGAGTTAAGATCTGTTGCTGATCTCCTTAACCTGAAAATTTTTTAATTTGTCTGCAACTATCTTCAAGCCACGGTCGCTGCAATAGTAAGAGCAGTTACCCCACCTACCTGGGAAGCTATACAGTTGAGGATCAAAATCGGATGGAAAAAGGACCAGCGAATGCAGAAGATCTTTCAAGTTAACGACCAACGCTCAACTTTTTGGCAAGTATATTTCCCAAATCTGATCATAAGAAGATTATCCGTATTAGATTATTAGGGAATTCACAAAGTGATTAATGATATTGATGATGAGTTTTAGAAGGTAAAATTGTGTTTGCATTCTTTGAAGTGATTTTTTTTGTCCAATTTTGGTTAATAGATCTTTCACTTCGTTTTTAATTCAATTCTTGTTTGATTAATAAGAATTTGCAAGAAAAGAAAATTAAGTTTGAGAATTTGGAAAGTAAATTTTTATTTATTTATTTATTGAATTTTATGCAAAATAGAAAGAAAAAAAGGCTAAAATAAAAAATTTGGTTGTAAATGAAAGATATTTTAATTTTTACATTGCTTTTTAAAAGAAAAAAATGGCAAAATGATTAATAAGTTTGACGAAATTAAAATTCAAAAACGATTTAATTAATTTGATAATACGAGATATCACTTCAATAATTATATCAAATTTAATGAATTAAATAAAAATTTACTCTAAATTTTAATAATAACACATTTTGGTGTAGTGTTATGCTACTCGATAGTACACCTAGATATTGAGAATTTAACTTTTAGAGTTTGTGGCATATTTGTGTTTTATAGTTATGACCCTATATTTTTTTTTTGTTCATAAATTAATATTAAATGAAATAAGCAAAAGGTTGATTTTCCTCCTCTTCACACCCTAAAAAAAATATATTAAAAAATATATTAAAAAAATTAAATCAGAGTTCTCTCACTTCACTATAATTATGATATAGTTATGTTCATATAATCTAAATCCTATAGACTATTTATTCCAAATATCTTATGAAATGAGTACAAAATGCTAGTATATTTAGAGATGGGGAACAAAAAAAAATCCCATAAAATGAGAAAACAAGAAGAAAAGAAAAACCAGCTGATGGGTAGCTAATTGTTGAAGCATATTGTAATATTATCATGAAAATAATGTCTGCATGACACCCAAATTAAAGATCATCACTCTCACTCGATACAAATTGTCCACCACAATAGTTAAATAGTTCTTTGATGTCATAATCACTTTGAATTATCTAAAATCATGTCAATTTCATAAAGTGGGATATGAACTGTCTACAAAATGATCTCATGACATATACCTTTTGATTTTTTATATTTATTTTAATAATGATAATGATTTGCTTACTAAGTTGCAATGCAATTCCTTTGCGTTCATTACGCTGAGAGTGAGACACAATGGGTATTTGGGTAGTAATCTTATTGTCTTTGTTTGTTAGGACCCCTCCCCTAATACTCGCACTAAGGCGACAATAATTCCTTAACCAATTACTCCTCTCCATTCAAGTGTTAGGTAAAATTATTGCCTTTTGTCACTAATTGTTTTTTATATATTAGTGCTACACAATTCATCTCTATATTATGCCTACACAATTCAACTACATCATGGCTACCCTCTTTATTTTTTGTTTTAACATAATTTGTTAGAATTATAACTCAAATAGAATTTATTAGAATTATAACTCAAAATTTTAATGAAATTTTTTTTGTGAAATATTTTTCAATTGAGATGAAAATTATTTTTTTTTATAAAATAGAATTTTTATTTTAATATTATTCATAATCAGATGAAAATTCTTATTGAATTAAATTTTATATTAGATAATATTATAAATAATAATATTATAATAGATGTTCTTCCACCTCTTGTCCAATAGTTAAATTGAAGCTTTTGCATGATGATTGAGTATGACACAAAATATATTGATAGAGTATTTTTATGATATTATGTGGTGTATGATATAATATAAAATATATGAATAAAACACATTTATGATGTGGTATGATACAAAGTGCGCAAATAAAATATTTTTGTAATAAGTGAGAATATTATGCTGAGATTTTATAATTTTATTTATTTAAAAATTATAATATAATAATTTAATAAATTATCATATTAAAAGAATGTGATTATATACCATTTGATATATTAAATTATATAAAATTATTTATATTATTTTTTTTTATCACTATGCTTATAATTTTGATTTCCCCTTACATTATCTAATCAAACTTTTTGTTCATATCACTTGCTCATTTTTCTAGATGGTGCTTAGAGATAAGTTTTTTGTAATGCATTTGCCTTTTTTAGCATTGAAAATAAAATTTTAACATTAATAGACCAATTCGCTTTCTACTTTTCTTTCTCCTCTTTTATATTAATATTGAAAGTCTTAATCTTTTTTACTTTCCGCAAGATAAACAATATTATATTTACTTTTAAAAAAGATAATCAACATTATAATTTTATTTAATTATTAGATTTTTCCACTTATATTAAAAAATTGCGGCTTAATTTATTTCATTATTGGGCATAGGAAGTTGGATTTTGGGATCCATTATTTAGTTGTATGAAGAGACAGGCTGAAACCAAAGTGCTACTTGCCAGTTGCCAATATAAATTATAAAACATTAGCAAAGCTAACGGTTAGATGAATAAATTAGTTGGGAACTGCAATTTCCAAATTACGATTTGGTTGGTTTCCTGCCACTATAAGTCTATAACAGTTGGCTGAGTAATCTCCCACAAATAAACAACATGACTTTTAAGTGTGCAAGTTTTTAATTCAATTCCTAATGAATCTTTTATTTTTTAAAAGTTTTTTTTTTTTGGAAAAATACATAAATATATGATTTTTTTTTTTTCATTTTTACAGTTGTTTTTTTTCTTTCACTTTTATTTTTTTTAGTGTATGTTTTGGTATATATTTTATATATTTGGTATATTTTTAGTACATAGTTAATATATATCATATTTTTTTAAAAAATATTTTTAAATATGTAATATGTTCGAAAAAATATTTTTTTAACAGTAAAATTAAAAAAATTTCTTATTTTTTTGGTATTTTTGTAAAAAAATTTTTTTAATCAAACGAAAAAGAATTTTGCCATAATTTTAATTTTTTGATATAAATTTAATTTTAATTAGAGATTCGAATTCAAAACTTCTTAATTCAAAAATAATTTCAGTAGTACCGAATAAAAATAATTTCAAATTTAATTAATAGGTTTGAAGCCAATTTACTTTTGTTTGCTCAAATATTTTCATTATGTCAAAGACCAAATTATTGGTGGTTTTGAGAAAAACAATGGCCATCAAAAAGAGTAATTGAATTTTATACTTAATTTTCTAATTTTATGGTTTCTTGTTTTAGAATATACAAAACAGGAAAAATCAACTAAAACCATGCAACTTGCAAGAATCCAAATCCCACTTCTCTTTCTTTAACTTGTGCTATTGGTAAACTATATAGTCATTGGTTAGTTAAGTGTCAACTGTGGTCTATTTAAGTGGCCTCAACCCACTTTCTTATTGAATAGTACTATTGATTCATCGTCCACGTCCACTTGCTCAACCAAAAACACAACATATATCCTAACCCTTATATATATATATATATATATATATATATATATATA
>CANXYC010860068.1:0-19642 GCA_948193065.1 Aleurites moluccanus | reverse complement strand
TTAGGATGTGTATTGATGCGGGATAAAAAGGTCATTACATATGTATCCCGCCAATTGAAGAAAGATGAGATGAATTATCACACTCATGATTTGGAGATGGTTGCGGTGATTTTTGCTTTAAAGATATGGAGCCATTATTTATATAGGGTCAAGTGTGAGATTTATACTGACCACAAGAGTCTTCAATATATCCTGTAGCAGAAAGAGTTGAATTTGAGGCAAAAGCGATGGGTTGAGCTGTTAAAGGACTATGACTGCCAGATATTGTATCACCCAGGGAAAGCAAATGTGGTTGCTGATGCCCTGAGTAGGAAATCAATGGGAAGCTTATCCCATGTGTCTATTTCATGAAGACCATTGGTTCAGGAGTTGCGGGAGTTAATGGCTATAGGATTGACTTTGGATTTGGATTCACAGGGTTAAGAAACAGTGTTGATAGCTCAATTTCAGGTGAAATCATTATTGATTGATGAGATAAAGAACTCCCAGGCAGAGGATCCACAATATATGAAGATCAGGGATTTGGTTCAGAATGGTAAAACTTCTGATTTTATACTCATTCCTTTAGTGTTTAATGTTCTTTTCAGGTTTTCGGTGAGGCACGCATTCCATTGGCAACATCTTCATCTTCCTTGGAAGTTAGTTTGCATGTAAATATCAACTCCTAAAAACTTTGTAAACAATGTATATAATAGTTTATCCATGGTACTGTATATCAGCTTTGGCATGTAAGATATAATTATAAGGTTGCATATATATATAATGTTGCTTGTTAATGATATGTTGTTTGTTTATATATATATGGATGAGTTGTAAGATCATATATATATATATATATTGATATTGAGATGTTGATGGTGATTCAGAGGGATCATTTTGTGGAGAATGATTGTGAAAATTATTTGAAGTGCTGTTTGTTTGATTTTGTTTTGGGGCATAGTCCAATTTTAGAGGAAATGCTGTCGAATTTTCTTCAGTATTTATAAATTTATTAAGCTGTGTTTTGTTTGTTGCATGCCAAATAGATAGATATTTGGGTTCTTCGTGGTATTGGTTGCTTATGCATCACCCATACCCTATGACCATTGCGACTCCCGGGTTGGGTCGTGACAAGCGAACAAAACAATCAAGACTATTCTGCAAAAGATGATCACCAATCATAGAAACTGGCATAAACGCCTTTCATTTGAATTATGGGGGTATCGAACCTCCATTCGCACACCAATAAGGGCAACTCCATATTCTTTAGTATATGGGATGAAGGTCTTCTAATTGAGGTGCAAATTCGCTCGGCAAGGGTTTTGCAAGTGAATTAGCTTAGTAAAGAGGAGTGGATTAAGGGATATCATGACTAATTGAATGGTATTGATGAAAAAAGGATGGATGCGCTCTATCGGATACAAGGATATCAGTAAAGACTTGCCCGATATTTCAATAAAAGGGTAACTAACAAAGGATTGGAAGAAGGCAACTTGGTATTAAAAGAAATCAGAGTTCATGTTCACAATCTAAGAGGCAAGTTCATACCAAATTGGGTCGACCCATATGTTCTCAAAAAGATCCTGTCCGGGTGAGGTGTCATACTCATGAATTTGGATGGGAATGAATTTTTGAATCCTTGTAATCTTGATCAATTGAAAAGGTACTTTGTGTAATTTCCATTTCATGATGCATTGTATGAATAGAACTACGATGACCTGATTCTCCCAAAAGAAAATTTTGATGTGTAAAAAAAAGTACAAATAGAGATACGTAGGCAGCCCACTTTGGATATGGTCCAAAGCATAATAAAATTATCATTTTTGTTCCCAGATTAATTAACTTGTGCTCGCTAAGTTGAAAACCAGAATAAGGTGGCTTAGACAAAAATTAGAGCAACTCGGTGAGTTGAAACTTGGAAGGACAGCTCAGGGAAAATATTAGAGCAAAAAAAAAGAGAAGAAAATATCTAAATAAAAAATAAAAAATAAAAAATAAAAATAAATGCCTTGTCTTAAATTGGATTTTATCAGTCATAGTCCATTCTTTTTAATCCAGTTTTGTCAAAGTTCATTCAATCTCGTCTGCCAATGTAAAAATAATAAAATTCCATCTTATTTGATTCAAAAAGAATTCCATAGTTTCAACATGAATGAAGTTCAAAATTCTAAACATAACATAAAGATAGAATATAGAGTCTAAGCCTATTTTCTCCTAGGATGAATATCCTTTGAGTTATCAAAGTTTTCATCTTCTGTCACAAGTATGTCTAGTTCAACCTTTACTTCCAGCTCATCCTTGGTTGCAGTAGTGTATTATGGTCCCGTCGTCGTGTCTATTTCAACATCCCCAGTCTCTATGTCTGCCACCAACTTTGTAATCGAGGTTACTCGCCTGATCTTCTCAATAGGCCAAACCTCCATGATGAACCAGGAATCATAATCTTCTAGTTTGCTTGATAAGCCAGCAAGATGTACAAAACACATAGACCGCCTTCAGCCATTCATAATGGCCTGGGAAATAGGATTGGTAATCAGAGATGTAGGAAAACAGCTTCGTCTGGTGGGCTGCCCTGTGGCTAACCCATCTACCTCAAGATTCTAGTGCCTTGATAGAATGAGGTCATGGAAATGCCTAGCAAGTAAACCATCTTGTACTCATAACTCATTGTGATAAATGAGTCAATCTCGTACCAAGAGTAATGCCAAAGTAGATCTATAGAATCCAGTTCTAAAATCTAGGGGGTTCACTCCTTTTCTATATCAAAACGAATCTGAGTCCTCTGCAAGCGATATTGTGCAGTTGAATATGGCATCCTATCTAGGGGAGCCATCACCTATAGGTGATCCTTAAGACAAACCTAAAAATAAATAAAGGGGTTGGAAAAAGGAATTTAAAAGAAAAAAAAAAAAGGAAGTATAAGATGTTTTTACCTGCAAAATGATGGGGCTAACAGACCAAGGCCTCTCAACTCTGTAGTTTCCATCCAAGCTCTACAGAGTCTTTGTTAAAATTAGACCTGCAATAGTGTAACCTCACTTCACCACTCGAATGTCTCCCCAGCCACGTGAGCTGAATAACAGGCATCCAGCAGTCAAACACAGAACCAATGCTGTCATTTTGTGTTTCTATCTCACCTTATCCCCTAAATCTTTTGGATATTGAAACTCAGCCATAACTACAGCCAGGTTGATTTGATCTTCCATGACCATAGAGCTAGCAAGCTCATGTCTCAATCCTAGGAGCCTCCTAAAAGAATGAAAGCATCCAACTCGATATTCAGGGACAACTAGAGCAGCATTCGGGTTACTTCTAAGGATAACACTGAATTCCTCAAAAGTAGGACACATTTCCCCCATGCCTGCTCCAAATCATAAGACGTGGTCTACAGGATCCCAAAACCTAAGACAACCCTTCAAAAAATCCCACTACACTTTCACAGCCCTCAGAGTCAAAATAAAATTGACCCCATACTTGCCCAGATTGATTTTCTCGACCTTGTCTAGGTTCTTGGTCCACAAAAACATATGGTGGCTGTAGTAGGGTTCTATGAAAAAAAATGTTGAAAAATACCTCGATTCTGTCATCCCAGGAAACTTGTTGTTCCGGCTCTTGTAATAGATTCTCTGGGTCAGGATTGTCCCACGAGGCCTCATAGCTACGGTGTCCCCTATTGCTAGTAGCACTTCCAGAAGTTGAAGCCATCAAGAGAGAATGAAGAATTTTATAGAGAAAAACTAGAGAGAAAGAGAGAAATGTGAAAATTAGTGTTAAGAGAATTTGAGAGCCACACCCCCCCCCCCCCCCCTATTTATAAATTTTGAGAATCTCAAAAATGACCATTATGTCCCCAACTTGGTTAAAAACAAGAAAACTTGCATTTTCAGAGCAGTTCGAGGTAGAATCAAGTGCCATCAATTTCGTTGTGTCAGTATGATTTTTCTCTGTTTATAGAGCTATTATTTACCCAAATATGCCTAGGATGCTTATGTAATTTAGAAAATGACAGAAATACAAGAAATATCAAAAAAATGGAAAGTTGTCTGAAACTTGGTAGATCAGACCTACATACCACCAAACACTGCAAAGAGTGATCAGAAAGAATTTATTTTGTTTCAAACTGTAAGGCCTCGCCCTACCACAGCGTCTGGTCCGGTAAAATCGAATCAGAAATGCTCATTTGGGACGATTTCTCACGGATTAAGATAACCCTAATGCCTTTTATTTGAAAATGATTTTGAGTTTTAAAGTCACCACCTTAAGTTATTTTTGTTGGAAAAAGTTAAGGTAAAAACCTATTTTTATTCCAATGTTATCCCAAAGGAAAAAGTGCACTAGTCTTTGAAACCAAAGAGGATTCGGGGACTAGGTTTTCAGTTGAACTTGGCTTCTAATTTTAACCATGATTTAAAATATTTTGATGAACAATTTAAAGAATGATATATATAAATGAAATGACATATAAGATGAATACATAAAGAAATAAAGCAATAAAAGAGCGATAAAGTAAATTATTATAATTCAAAAACTCAAAATAGAGGATATCAAATCTAGCCCTTATGGGTTCTAGGTTGATCACACATTCCCTAAAGATCTAAGCAAAAATAAAGAAAAATACATCCAATAAACAAAATAAGAATTGAATAAACAAAGTAAAAGGAAAAAGATGATTTTTTAATATTTTTGGATTTGAATCTTTTTTATAGCATGCCTACGTATCCCGTTGAATGGGAATCAAAACCCACGCAGTTCTTCCTTCTTACGAAGGAGGGTTGATTTTATGCCCAATTTATCATGTTTTGGTTCTTTATTTTGATTCTTTATCAAAATGAAGAAAGGTAAAAGATGAATTATTTATTTTGATGCTCTATCAAAATAAGAAAAGAAGAAGGAGTTTATGAGTTGATACCTTTTGTCTTGATCTTTGTGGAGGCGGTGAACAGAGTGCTCTTTTGGATCGGAGTTCCACCTTGAATCGATCAAAGCATGGGGAGATGGTTGAACTGCCTTTTACCTGACAATTCAAAAGAAAAGAAAACAAAGGACAGAGTAACTTTAAGTTAAATAAATTTTGAGGCTCAACACACCTCAGATTTGATCCTTCTTTAGCTCAAAGAGAAACTAAAGAAATTGGGCTCCACACGGCCTAAAAAGTCCTTTAAAATCAAAGAGAGGTAAAGAAATAAGAAATAATAGGTATATTGGGGAGAAGAGAGTAAAATCAAGTATTGAAAATTCAAACTAGAAGATTTTCTGTGTACCTTGGAAGGTGGGAGAAGCTTTCTATTTATAATAGAAGCTTAGGGGTCTCATTTCAACATTTCCCGATTTGGGATTCGGTGAAAAAGTACAAAGTATGGACCTGCTGGCAGGAAGAAGGATAAGTGCCATCGAAGGGGGTGGCGGCGCCGCTAGGGAGGAAGGGTGGCAGTAGGACGAAAGGATGGCTGCAGCTCAAAAGGTGGTAGTGTTGCTACCCCCAAGGCATGGCAGCACCGCCCCCTAGGCTTGGCGGTAATTTCATCCCTTAAGGGTGGCAGCCCAGGCCCGAACCCATCCTGATGCTTTATAAGTCCATCTGTGAATGGCTTAGGCTTCGGTGTTTGGCATAAGTCCGAGGGGTGTAAAAAACCAATAGTCACAGCTACCCCTCAGCATGGTTACTTTTCTAAAAAAGTAATCATGATGATAGTGGACATAGGCTACCATGATAAGATAAAGATATCCTAAGGCTATCCTAGGAAGGGTACGAATAAGTGCTCTTAAGGCTGCCCCTAAAAAGGTCAGAAAACATCCTAAAGGTATCCTTAGGATGGTCTAAAAAACTTCTAAGGCTACCGTTAGAAAAGTTTGATGAGATCCTAAAGCTACCCTTAGGATGATCTAAAAAGATCCTAAAGCTACCCTTAGGATCATCTGAAAAGTTCCTAAAGCTACCCTTAGAATGATTTGAAAAGTTCCTAAAGCTACCCTTATGATTGTTTAAAAAGCTTTTAAGGCTACCTTTAGAAAAGTTTGATGAGATCCTAAAGCTACCCTTAGGATGGTTTGAAAAGCTCCTAAAGCTACCCTTAGAAAAGTTTAACGAGATTTTAAAGCTACCCTTACGATAATCTAAAAAGATCCTAAAGCTAGGATGGTCTAAAAAGCTTTTAAGGCTACCATTAGAAAAGTTATTCTTAAATTGTGTTAGGTTTAAGATGTGAAACCCAAGGATGACCCAAGATGGATGATTCTACAAAAGGAACCTAATTTGCAATAGGTTTTGAACAAAGAGATCCTAACGATGCCTTAGGATAGTTGCTGTATGTTAGAGAAGATAAACCCTAAGGATGCCTTAGGATGGTTGACTTTAGAAAAGGAGAGGCCTAACTTTGCTCTGGTATGAATCCCAAGGATACTTAACTTTAGAAATGAGAACCTTAACTCTGTTATAGGTCTCAGAATGAGGGATCCTAACTATATGCTAGGCTGATAAGAATGTTGTGCTAAAGATGATATTGGTGTTATGCTAAGCATACAGGGTGAAAGTTGATGCTAGTGCTATGTTAAGCGCATAGGATGAATGCTCAAGAGTTTTGTCTTCAAGCATCTTTCAGGGTGAAGTCAGATAGAAAATAGATTTTTGATTTCAGACATCTTTTAGAATGAAATTAGATGGAAAATGGATTTTGATTTCAAACATTTTCAAAATGAAATTGGATGGAAAATGGATTTTGATTTCAAACATTTTCAGAATGAAATTGGGTGGAAAATAGATTTTGATTTCAAATATTTTCAGAATGAAATCGGGTGACAAATAGATTTTGATTTTAGACATTTTTCAGAATGAAATCGAGTGAAAATAGATTTTGATTTTAGACATTTTTTAGAATGAAATTGGGTGAAAAATAGATTTTGATTTTAGACATTTTTTAGAATAAAATCAGGTGAAAATGGATTTTGATGTTCAAACATCTTTCAAAATGAAATTAGATAGAAAATGAATTTTGATTTTCAAACATCTTTCAAAATGAAATCTAGTGGAAAATAAATTTTGATTTCACTAAGGGCTGCTTGGGCTTAAAATGATTTATATTTTGCTAAGGCTTAAAATAACTTTTTGTTTGCCAAGGGTTGCTTGGGCTTAAAATGATTGATATCTTTCCAAGGTCAAAATTAAATGAGTGAGACTTTAATGATATATGACTTCTGAACCTTTGAGTTAAAGGAAATGATGCATGGCTTAAGAGATTTTCCAAAGTCTGAGGAAATAATGTAGATGCAATTCCCTAACTCTATGCTAAGCTAGAAGTGAAAACTTAAGTTATCTTTGGACAATCAAGTTTTTTTAATAAAGCAAACCTAATTTTGTTCTAGTTTGGAAAATGCAATTACCCTTGGAGGGTTCAATGAGCTTTGATTGACACTAATCGAGACTCTGAATTTGCATGTGCATCCTATTTCTAATGCATGTTTTAACAAATTTAATACCTTGAACCAGTGAAAGGATGATATGCATTGTAAGGTGACAATTTATGAGAAATGTCAGATTGATGATTGAAACTTTAGTAGGATGCCCCACTTTTTGAAGGAATATGATGTGTGGAAAAAGGTGACTTGGTCATTTTGTTGGT
Source organism: Aleurites moluccanus (assembly GCA_948193065.1). Classification (NCBI taxonomy): domain Eukaryota; kingdom Viridiplantae; phylum Streptophyta; class Magnoliopsida; order Malpighiales; family Euphorbiaceae; genus Aleurites; species Aleurites moluccanus. The sequence goes on along the minus strand of CANXYC010860068.1, from coordinate 12,047 downwards.
CTTTGAGGGTAAGATTAAGGGCATTGATCTTGGATCAAAGGTTGTATCAACTTTGATCAAACGGTGAGATTTTGGCTGATTCGGTATCATGGATTTGACTAGGGTTTGATCTTGGATCAAAGGGTACGTTTAAGACTTAATCTTGGATCAAAGGTTGAGACTATGGTTAATCTTGGATCATGGATTTGAATAAGGTTGGACTAAAGGCTGCACTTGGGTTCTTGTAGAGATGACCCATTTTTGGGGACTGTGATTCGAAGAGATGGACCGCTTTTGAGGAATGATGACTTAGATCACTTTGGTGGTCATTAAGGTTTTAGAGGGAGTTGGAAGTTTGTTAGGTAGTGACCATGAAGAGGTGAGGTTTTGAAGCCACATTCAGTTTTGACCGAGTATGTTGGATTGAGGATAATCCCATGCTCAATATTCGTTCAAAGATTAACTTGGAAGGCTGAAGTCAGGTATGCCTTATCGGAATGGTTTTGGACTCCTAAAGGTCAACTATGTGAGTTGGTCCTATCGGTTCAATTTTGGACGGCTATATGGATTGGATTTAATTTGGACTGAAGGATTGGCTTTGAGAGTTTGTCTACTTGGTTCTTGCTAATGATGACTTTGTTCAATGAGGTTTATAGAAGATGAATTTGTGGTTGGTTCTGTCTCAGGCTAGAGGCTTTTTCAGATGGGTTCAGACTTTCAAAAAGATAACTTGGCTGCTTAGGCTCATGGACCTTGATTTGTAATCCACTTTTGATTCCATATCTAACCCAACTTCAAAAGGGCAATAGGTTTTAAATTTGGTAATAAGGGCTTGGCTATTCAGACAATCCAAGGATCACTTGAGAAATTCTACTTTGGTTTCATTGATGAAGATTAAAGGAATTTGAACCCTTTTTGCTCAAACCATTGAATCCTTTCTACTTTTCCCTTTGAGCTTGGACTTGCTTTTGGGAAATATGTTTGATTTTGGGAGGTTTTATGATTTTGTCTTATAGGAAAGATAAGTGGAGCTATTCCTACTATTTGAGATTGAAAAGATTCTTGGGGATGACACTTTGTCTGTTTGGACCAGTAGGACTGATACACGGGTCAATGACTTGATTGACACTTTGTTAGTTGGATTCTTTGGAACTGACACACAAGTCAAATGACTTGAAAGAAAAGTCATTCATCATAAAAGAAAAAAAGACTCTTTGATTTAATGATTTGGACAATCGACTCAAGGAATGATGACTTTGGATTACTTATCCTCAGATGATGGATTTAATCTACTTAGCCACAGTGACTAAATGTTGACTTTTAAAAAACATGCCCCTATGAGGGATTACGGTAGTTTAGCTATTTAACTGCTTTGACTAAGAGATGTAATGATTGACACAAAAGGATATACCCCTAATATGGGACAAAGACAACTTAGCCAATTAGCTAAGAGATGTGATAGATTAACATGGTAATCGTTTGACATAAAAATATTGAAATGACTTTGATGACTCTGACTAGGACTTGTTAGTAACTTTTGCTATGATGATTGACTCAGAAAATGATTTTTTTTTACCAACTTTGCTCTAAATTTTGACCAAGCTGCCTTTTCAGGTCTTCAGCTTGACGAGCTAACAAAAGAATCAAAAATTATGCAAGCTTTTGGCACAAAATGATAATTTCATTATGATTTGGACTGTACACAGAATAGGTTACCTACGTATCTCCAATATTTTTTTTCAACTGCTCTTTTTTATTTTGGGAGAATTCAAGCCCACATAGTTCTTATTTATATAATGCATGATCTGATTACAATGATTTGAAAATTCATTTCCATCTAATCCATGAGTAGAATACATCCGCCAAACAGGGTCTTGCTTGACACATATAAGCCAGCCCAATTAAGCTTAAATTTTGCTCTTGATTACTGAACAGGACCTCTGATTTCCTTTTAAAACCAAGTTGTCTTCATCCAACCCTCTAACAGTTACTCTCTTGTTGAAATGCTTTTCTTGAGACATACTTTAGATCAAATGTCAAGGGGCTCTTGTCTGCAAGAACATAAGTAATGAAAGAACTTAAGTAATATTGAAGCTTATGGCATGCCCAAACTAAAGTGAGGCACAACTGATTGATTTGGTTATACTTGAGTTCATGAGCTAGCATTTGCTTATTCAAATAATAGATGGCATTCTCTTTATAAGAATCTTCGGCATTCTGGGCAAGCATTGAGCCCATTGCTTCTTAAGTAAAAGATATACAAAATAATAATGGTTTACCAGGCCTTGGAGGTTGTAAAACTGGAGGGCTCAATAAGTACTTTTTTATCCTTTCAAAGGCATTTTAACAACCATCATTCCACAATTCAGAAGCTCCCTTTTTAACAATTTTAAAATTAGACCACACACATCAGCCATTTACGAGATGAAGCAACTAATGTATTGTAACCTTTCAAGAAAACCCCTAATCTCTTTTTCAATATTTGTGACTAGCATTTCTAAAATGGCTTTTGATTTTGCGGGATCAACCTCTATACCCCTCTTACTAACCATGTAACCCAAAACACCAGGAGATACACCAAAAAGGCATTAGCATAGTCCAACTTTAAATTGTATTAGCAAAGTCTAAGGAAGAATCACCTCAACGCTCCTAACTTATCATCAACTATTAAAGACTTTATGACCATATCATCCACATATACCTCAATATCTTTATGTATCATATTATGGAAAAGAATGGTTGCCATCCTTTTGTAGGTTACCCCAGCGTTCTTTAGCCTAAAAGGCATAAGCTTATAACAATAGGATGCCCCATCCTATCACAAACATTGTTTTTTCCTTATCGGGAGGGTACATCTAGATCTGGTTATATCCGCATACAGATCAGTCAAATAGATCATTTTGAATCGTACCATTTGATCAACCACTAAGTCAATATGCGGTAAAAGGAAATCATCCTTCAACAAGTCTTGTCTAAATCTTTGTAGTCCACACTCATTCTTTCCTTCCTATCCTTCTGGGTACATGCACTATTTTGGCTAACCACAAGGGGTAAGTAATAGGCTCGATAAAACCATTCTTCAACAACTTGGCAACTTCTTGAGAGACCATTTGCCTTTAACCTTCATAGTTCTACTTTACAGGCTTCATATTCTCCAGGGTAAGAATCTTATACTTGGATCAATACTTGTCATATGCTCGGGTCCTTAGGCAAAGCCATCTAAGAATTCCTAAACTGTTTTGAATAAAGAAACCTTACAAAAAGATGATGCCATGTATGCAATTTTCAATTCATTATTTGTGCCAAAGTTAGTTGATTTATTTTGTCTTTTTTCTATCTTTTTTTTTTACTTTTATTTTTCTTTCATTTTTCTTTTCTTTTTTCATTTTCCATCATTTTTTCACATATTTTTTCACTTAAATTGGATAAAACAATTAAAATGAAAAGGAAGATATAAGAAGAATTCAAACTTTTATTATGAAAAAAAAGTAACATCATCCATGGTTACATCAAAATTGTAGGAAAGATCAAAAAGGTCAATTACAGGCTCGAAAAAGGAAATGAGAAGAAACACGACTCAAAAGACTCTAACTATGACTTAGATTTAGACTCTGACTTGACTCATGACTCAACTTAGACTCATACTTAGACTTAATATGATTTGAATTCAATTTCAGACAAGTTCGATTAACTAGGCTTGAATTCCTCCATAAACTATGCTAATTTTGGGCTTTGGTTGATTAATGAGGTGGGGTCTATTTCCATTTACTTTCCTTCTAATCTGCATCTTCAGACCTGAAGGGATTGATAATGGTTTGAAGGTAAATAGGGGCATCAGATATCATACCAAGGGAAGGATATCTCCAATGTCAATGAGATCTTGGATTATGTGTCTTAAGTTCTTGCACACATCCGTTTTATGCCCAGCACTTTGATGATAATGACAATACTCATTCATATTCCAGCTTTTAGGCAAAGGGTTAAGAGGTGCCTTTGATTTTAAAGTGTGACCAGTTTAGATTCCAAAGCCTTCTTGTAAACGAAGCTCAAGTGCATACCCAAATCCCTGAATTTCCTTTTCAGAGACTGACTCTTCTATTTGATAGAGGTAATGGAAGTGAAGGTGTTATTCTGCTTATATCTTTTCTCCATTATGTGGACTTATTCTAACACAACAGTATTGCATTTCAAAGACTTTTCCATAGGTGACTGGGTGAAGGTTTCCTTACCTTGAAAAGGATTCAAGGAAAAGGAAGGGTTGGTGTTGCTCAGGTTAACTTGAGGTGTATTTGAAGAGCTTGGATCATCTAGTTTAGGCTTGGTCTGATTCATGGATTTTATGTCATCAATCTGGGAATTTAAGGCTTTGGTCATATAGGCCAGTGCATTGTGGAAGCTGGTTTATTGAGCAATCAGAGCTTTGGAAAAGTTGGCCTGTTGAGCAATCAATCTTTCATTGAAGCTGGCTTGTTGAGCGATTAAGGCTTTGTAGAAGAAGGACTTTTTAAGGCATATGGAGCCCATTGTCTTTAGTTCTCTTTGAGCTAAAGAATGACTAAATACAAGGCGTGTGGAGCCTCAAAATTAATTTAACATAAAGTCACTCTGTCTGTTTGTTTTCTTTTATTTTTGAATTGTCAAGTAAAAAGCAATTCGACCATCTCCTCATGCTTCAATCGATTCAAGGTAGAACTCCGATCCGGAAGAGCACTCTGTCTGCCACATCCCTAAAGATCAAGACAAAAGGTATCAACTCATAAACACCTTCTTCTTTTCTTATTTTGTTAGAGCATCAAAATAAACAACTCATCTTCTACCTTTCTTTAGTTTGATAGTGTAATACCTGAGATTTCTTTTACTTGTATGTATTCTGAAATTCTTATATTGATGTATAAGATTTGTTATAGAATGTTTGTTTTGGAAGTGTTTTGATTTGAATTTCAGAGTTTATGTTTGTACAAAATTTTGTGAATCTATGTTCAAGGTTTTAAAGAAAGAATTTGGGATATGTTGTAACCTCATATGTCTAGTTTAAGTAGAAGAAAGAATCGAGGCATTTAAACTTATATAGCTCAAGATAGAGCTGGTTTAGCATGTACTGTCGAACTAAATTTTTTAGCTTTTGTCGTGAACAATGCATATGGATAGTAACCATGAACAGTGCACGTGAACTATAACCGTGAACAGTAACTATGAATAGTAACTGTGAACAGTAGGAGGAACAATAATCTCAAGTTTATTTTTTGGCAGTAGCTTTCTTCTTCCTTTTCCTCTTCTTTCTTTCTTCTTCTCTCTTCTTTTCCATTTCCTATTTCTCTCAACCATAAGTCATTTTTCTTCATTTCTAAGGTTTTAATACTCCAATTAAGCCTTATTAATGCTAGAAAACACAAATAAAGACTATAAGAGCATCAATTCAAGCTAAATTCTTCAAAATTTCTTTGGAAGAGAAAATAAGATAATTTTTTTCAAATCTTCTCTTTAGCTTGAGTTAAGTTCTTTGTTAGCTAGAATAGTTATTTTTAAATTGTGAATGATCTTTTGTGAGCATTAATGGCTAATAATTCTGGTTAGATTTAGTAGTATGAAGATTTAGGATTTTTGGATGAATAATAGATTTTCTCTATAACTATTATTCATCTTCTATTATGGTTAAATTAATGCTAGAATTTGTTTATAGAGACTCTAAGGAGCTTAGAATTTATGGAAGATTATTTTATGTCATTATTTTGAGAAAACCCTCAATTTTGAAATTTTGAAAATTTTTATTTAGGAGAAGAGAACTCAAGAAATTAAGAATCTTTTGGATTTAAGCAAGAGTTGAGCTTCACTAGAAAGGTTTTTAGTGCTAAGAGGTAAGTGCTCCATATGAGAATTTTTGCTAAAGTATATTATATTCATATATATATGTATATATTATTTATGAATTCAATTTATTGAAACCCTCCTTAAATAGAATTTTTGAATGTTGATAATGACTTGGTTATTTTCCTTGGAACAAATTCATTAATAAGTCTTTGTTATGCATAATATGATATGTTATTTATATATTATGATCTCTTGATCATTTTTAATTATTGTTGAACCAATACTTGATATATATAACATGGAACATATATTATAGAACGCTTTTCCCAATGAGAGTTAATTTATTGGTCCAATGTGCACAGAGGAAACTTGGCTGATAGGGTATAGTATCAGTGCTCTACCTTGAGGGGATCACGAGCTCTAGGCATATGCTTGCACAAGTATATGTGCTACGTGAAGGTAGCAAGACTACCTAAATATTATGATATAATATCAGTTCTATGTTATGTTTATTTGATAATGCCATTCTTTATAGGCATTTATGTTTTTAAAAATAATCATGATTTAATATTCATATATATATTATGAAATGATTAGATAGTGCTACCCTTTGTAAGCACTTATGATATTAATGTATATCTTATGATTTCTTTCTAATACCCTGATACATGTTCAAGATTTGCTATTTAAGTATTCTATATATGTTATTCATTTTAATTGTTCACATCTTACTAAGTTGAAAGCTCACCACTCTTCTATGGATTTCAGGTTCTAGCTTAGTTCTAAAGAGAGTTAATCCTGAAGATAAAACTTCTTGATCTTCTTCTCTACAAGAAGACTCTTTTATGTAATATTTTTGGATAATAGTTGAATTATATATATATATTCATGTCTATGAGAAGTATACTCTTAGAAGCTCCGTAGATGTGTGTGATGTTACTTATTCTTTTGTTGCCATGGATGGCATTATAGACTTTTCCTTATTCCATATTGATGTTAGAATTATCTTTTGGTCGATAAGAAATAAGAGGAAATGTCATATCAGGTTGATGAGATATATAAGATATGGATATTTGGCATGATGCTAGTATATGTTGTATGTTTGATCCAGGTTAGCTAAGGGTTCTATAGGTGTACGATGGCCTTATGCCTACTCTTACCCTAAGACCGTCACACCAGTGATTTTGGGGTGTGACAATGATACCCAAACTTAAGTATTAAATTATTTATATATTTAACATGTTCTGTCAAGAGATATGTTGTCATACTGCATGTAATGCTCATTCCAGAGCAGCACTCGTTAAGGATAGTAACACATGTTTCAGAGAAAGAATGCCCATTACTGTCTGATAAAATTCAAAATATAACTGCTATTTTATTATAACAAGAAATTTGAATAAGGAATATAAATGAAAGCTCGTTACCCTCAGATAATAAACGTTACTTTTCAAAAGAAATTAAAGCACTATCTACACATAGAGGTTTTCACGCTTATAACAAAGCTTTCCCCAGCATTACAAGGAAGGAATGCTCATTACTTAACAAGTAATGAACATTATTCATCGAAAACAAAAGTGAAGCTTTTATATATGAAGTATTTTCATGTTCGCTCCATGAATCTTCACCAATTTTACCTGTAAGTAATGCACGTTACTTAACCAATAATGAAAAAAGTTACTTATTGGTATCAAATAAAATCTATATATATTTTATAGCTATTGCACAATGCTCAAGGCACCCTTACTAGCTATTTCACTCAAGACCGATAATATTTATGACACTAGAGGTCAACTCTATATAACAGTGAAGATATGAAGTGAAAATTAATAGAGTTGCATTACTATCAACTAAGTTTTAATTTTTGAAATCTTTCGTATTGTTTTTGAACACTTTATTCATGACTTCTTATTTGTGTCCAAATTTATGTGCTAATGTATTTATTTTATATCCTTGTAATAACTTATAATAAGTTTAGAAAAAATCTCAAACCATTGTATTAATTGTGAATTAGGTTAAATCCATTCAAACTATTGTAAAGGACGAAATCCCGAAAAAACTAAGAGTATAAGCATTGAGTGCAAACTTGTTGATAGTGAAACTTTAAAATCAGTAGATTTTAAGAAAAAAATGAACATAGAAAAGGCATTATACTTCGGATCATTATAATTTAGCTAAGCAATTTTATCCTTAACTCTCTTATTTATTGTTATGCATCAAATTGAGTAGAATATTATATAAATTACATTAATTTTTTTTTAATTCCTATTCACCCCCACTTAGTAATGCTGTGATTAAAAAATCTAAATCTTTGCTGTTTCTGTTGTAATTAGTAATTATGGTCAATATTTTTAAATTTTAATTATATATACATAATGATATGTTGGTGTCAACCACAACAATTTTGGAAGTCTATGATTCCATAACTCCTGAATTATTTTATTTGCTACACATAGTCCCAGTGGTGCGGAGCGGCCAACTCAGAAATCAACATAAATGTAAAAAAAAAAATTATGAAATTAATATATATGAAGGTGTGAAAATATAAAATGAAAGAGAAATTGCTACCAGTGGTTAAAAAGGTGTGATTAGTCACTAATTATAAAAGGTTCGTATTTTCAAAGTTGGATTCAAGGGTCGATTACTAGTGGGAAAGGTATTAGTACCCTACAATATTCATTTCTAATATTGTGATCTGTATTTTATTTTTTAATGAATAATTATTATTTGCAGATTCATTACATTTAAATTGAATATAATTTTATTAATTATATTCAAATACTGAATATAATTAAATATAACTACATTAAAATATCATATACAATTCATGGACAAAACTAAAAAAATTTAAATACAAAGAAAAGTATAATTATTTTAATTCTAATAATGAACGTGAAAAATCATTGATTTAGAAAATAAAAAAATAAGGGCATTGGTGGAGATGACTTGAATTTGGAATTCTAGTTTTCAAGTGTTTACCTATCTTTTAACGATATCAAAGTTAATGTAGCTTAAAATAAAAAATGCAAACAAAAAGAAATAATGCAAACACCAAGTAGTAAATAAAGGTAGCCTAATAATAATAATAAACACATGAATGAACTAACAAAAGGAAAATTGATATTAGCCCTTTCAACATGTGAATGAGCTAAAAAGAATTTGGATACGTGGCCCCCCTTCTATCCATGAATGAGCTAGCACAAAACAAAAATGATATTTCTTATGCCTTTGGGCCAAACAAGCCCACTTCACGCTTTAATTTTGAGAGTTTTGGTTTAGAACACTTATGAATACTTTCGAGTGTTTAAACTACAAACAACTGATGATAGATTTACAAGCACTTAAGTTAAAGCATGAAGACAAGAGAGTGGAATAGCTTTCGTAGAAGGTGTAAATAACCAATTAAATCTTGAGAGATGATGAATATTTATTGAAACTTAGAAAAGGTTATCAACTACTTATTGAAACTTATGTGATTAAAATCATAGTTGTAACTAGAATTACTCTTAACAATTGAAAATATCTAATGGAAAGGAAAGCTTAAGATGTAATTTGAATATAGGTGATCACTATAAAATATTGTATTTGTTATTTCTTCCTTGCCTCTTTAACTTTTCGTTTTATTATATTTTGGCCTCGTTTAGTTTAACGATTTGTAGCAGCTAGTAATTGATAGCTAGTAGATGTTAGTTCATAGTTGATTGTTATAAATATTTGGTAAAATTATTATAAATTGTTAGCTGTTAATATATGTTTAATGACCATTAAAAATAAATATTCATATTTTTTTATTTAATTTTTAATAGGATATTTTAGTTTTTTTACTTAAATAAGTATCAGTTTTTTCGAAAAAGCTCCAAATTGGTATTTTTAGAAATAACGGTTGTTTGATTACCTAACAACTATCATTAATCAAACAGGTTTAAGGAATGTTTTGTAATACCCAATAATAAATATTTGATTTTATTTTATTTTTATTTCTGATTTTTGAGATGTTGTGGATAGATTAATGTCTTTGGGAAATTTCAGAATTTTTGGTATACAAGAAGGATTTTTATGAGTTAGTCTTGTGACTTTAAATTAATAAATTAGAAAAGTGTAAATCATGTGAGTTGCAGATTTTTATATGCTATCTATAAAATCTGTAAAATTATTTTAGAAATTATGTGTGTGTAAGGAGATATACTCCTCAACCAGAATTTAATTGGTTCTTTTTTTCCTACAGAAATTCTGAGTAAGTTTGTTATTTTCTGGAGATGATAGAGGCTGTTTGGGTTAAAAATGTAAATAGAAAAAATGTTCCTTCATGTGTTATATTAATGGTTGTGAAAATTCAATGAGATTAGATAATTATAGTTCAAGAGATAGCTAATTTAATCAGACCTGCTTGGATAATTTTTGGAGAGTAAAGTCTGGGTGAATTTAAAAATTCACCATAAATTTTGTAGATCTCCTTTTGATTTAAAATTTGGTTATGATTGACCCCTGAGTGTCTACTTTAAGTGACAAAAATAATTAAGGAATTTGGGTGTTTGTAGCTCAATTGCGAGCTGGTTCAGTGCGGAGTGACAAGAGAGGTTTTCAAGCTCGGCAAAATAGGTAGTGCGAGGTGGTCCCTCAATTTCAAAAATGGTTAGAGACTCATCGAGCTGGAGAGGTACGCATGAAATTGTGGCCCTGTGTGTCTAAGTTAACTGGGAAAAAGAATCAGGATATTTTGCCCTCTTTATTTCTCTCTCGAGCCATTTTAGTGCAAAGTGGCAAGATGGCTGGCGAGGCAGGATTCGAGCTCACCAAAATGGGCATTGGCGAAGTGAAAATAGGCGAGGCGATATTGGCGAAGAGGCATTGCTGAGGTGGCATATGCAAAGTGGAAATAGGCGAGGCGAGATTGGAGAAGAGGCATTGCCGAGGTGGCATATGCAAAGTGGAAATAGGCGAGGCGAGTTTGGCGAAAAGGCATTGCCGAGGTGGCATATGCGAAGTGAAAATAAGCGAGGCGAGTTTGGCGAAGAGGCATTGCAGAGGTGGAATTTGCGAAGTGAATTTGGCGAAGTGGGAAGCTGAGAGGCAGTAGCCTATTTTAAAGGAGAAGCAGTAGCTAATTTCGCAATATCTTCTTCTTCTCTTTTCTTTGTTCGTTCTCATTTCTTCTCCTATATTTCTCAAATCTGTCCCGATTGCTTTTAATGCATTAATGCTCAAAATTAATGCATTGAATCATTAAGTTAGCGTATTTAAGGCTGTGATCATCATTCTTAAGTCAGATTTTTCAGGAATTCATTTTTGGAGAAAATAAGGTAATTTTCTCCAAAATTTATTTTTTCTTTAGATTAAGAATTTTTGATAGATAGAATAGATCTATATGAGTAAATAGACTCTATTATAAGTATTTAAAACTATTAATTTTGATTAATATTCAAGATATCAGAATTTATGAAATTTGATAAATAGTGATATGAATAGTAAGCAGATTCTTAAACTTCAGATTTTCTTAAGAGATTAATTAAATTGATGATAGAAAACAATAATAGAGAGTGTAAGATGATTAAAATTATAGAGAATCATATTATGTATTGTTGATTGAGTAAACCCTAATTTTGAGCATTTAGGGAAATGTCATAGGAAAAAAGGATTCAAGAAATTAAAGGAAATTTATTGACTGTATAAGTAACTGAGGAAAAATATAAGGATAAATTGATTTGAGATACGTATGAACATTGCATATGTATATTGCTTCTTTGAAATGAATTGTCCAAACCTTCCTAATGTTCACATATATGATTTACATGTTATATGATATTGTATTACTGACCTATTGATTGAAATTTCTATGATATTCTTAAACAAAATGATAATTTGTTCCATATGATTGCCATATATATATTGTAAATGACTTGGTCATCATTCCTTGGATCAAATTCATATGAAACCTATTTGTTAACTGGACTAAAAAATTATATTATATGTTGATGGTCTTGTAACCAATATGTTTTCTTGTAAGATTGCAACTATATGACCCTATGGATAGAACGCTCTTCCCAATGAGAGTAAATTTATTGGTCCATTGTGCACTTTGGTATTGGTCCATTGTGCATTTTGGGAACCTAGCTGATAGGGTCTTTATCAGTGTTCCACCTAGAGGGGACCATGAGCTCTAGGCGTATGCCTGGCCAAGCATGCGTTTGTGATAAGGTAGCAAGGACTACCGATGCGCTCTGTTGTGATAGGTAGCAAGGCTACTGATGCACTCTGCAGTTCTA
>CANXYC010859929.1:0-11462 GCA_948193065.1 Aleurites moluccanus | reverse complement strand
CATGGTTAATATATATATTGATATTATTATAGTTAATATTATTATTATTCATATGCTATAGCTTATATATATATAAATATATATATCTATTATAATGGTACAAATATTTATCATAATGCATTTACTGCATTCTTATGCTTTTGAACTCACTGAGTATTTTTATACTCATTCTCTCAGTGTTTAATATTTTTCAGGTTGTTGGTGAGGCACGCATTCCAATGGCAACATCTTCATCTGCCTTGGAAGTGTTAGTTTAGCATGTAATTCTCAACTTCTAAAGAATTTGTAAATAATGTATAGAATAGTTTCCATGGTACTGTATATAGACTTTGGCATGTAGATAATGATAAGTTTGCATATGTATATATATATAATGTTGATTATAATTGATGTTTGATTTCTTTTTATATGATTGAGATGTATGTTATATATATTGATTTTGGGATTGATGATGGAGATCCAAAGGGATCAGGAGTTGGAGATGATTTTGAATATTATAGAAGTGTTATTTGTTTGTTTGATTTTTGGGCATAGTTTAATTTTAAAGGAGATGCTGTCGAATTTTCCTCAGCATTTTTATATTCATTAAATTGTTTTATTTATTGCATGCCATATAGATAGTGCATTGGGGTTCTTCGTGGTATTGGTAGCTTATGCATTACCCATACCCTAGGACCATCGCGACTCCCGGGATGGGTCGTGACACATGCGCTTAGAGCTCATGGCCCCCCTCTAGGTGGAACACTGATAAAAAATCTATCAGCTGGGCTCCCAAAGTGCACAATGGACCAATAAATTTAATCTCATTGGGAAGAGCGTTCTATCCATGGGTCATGGGGTTTCAATCTTATAGGAAATAAATTGGTCGCAAGACCATTATCATGCAACATCATTCAAATCGAGTTCACAAGTAAGAAACATATAGACTTGATCCAAGAAGGTTGATCAAGCCATTCATATTATACAAGTATATAATATATATATATATACAATAGGATAATCAAATATAAGAATACTTGGTCATTTTAATTTCAAGGAACAATAATCAAATAGGATGTTCATACTTACCTCTTACACAAATTTCTCTTAAATTCCTTTTTAGAAATCTGCTCACTTTAATTCCTCAATCAATTCGAATTTCTCCTCCTAAGAAATTCCCCAAATATACAAAATTAGGGTTTCTCCAAACCAATAATATTCAACATGATTTCCTATTAATTAATTATCTTAGAATCTCTATTCTTGATTCCCAACAATAATTTTATTTATCCTTTAAAGAAAATCTGCATGTAATTTTTGGAGCTACTGTTCATGGTAGTCTCACCAAACTGATTTCTCCCACATTAATTATCATTAATGACTTCAGATTACTTGCAATAAATTCTATATACCCAATATTAATTATCCTAACCCATAAACTTAAATAAATCTAAAGAAAATAGCTTGGAAGAAAATTTACCTTATTTTCCTCAACACTGCAATTTCTGAGATTACTGCTCAAATTTGAAGATTTCTGCCTTAATACTGAATAATCTAGAAGTCTAGTGCATTAATTTGAGTATTAATGCCTTAGAATATAAAATGAAACTAATCTGAGAAAAAGACTGAATTTACGAAAGAAAGAAAGAAGGGAAAAATCGTGAGATAATGCTACTGGGGTTACTGGGTTTAAATAAACTCTGCCCCAGAAACATGCTGGCCAGCTCACTAGTCAGCCTCGGCAAATCTCCCTCGCCTAAGCCAGCTCGCCATTCCCACTTCGCATTCCCAGCTTGCACTTTCTAGCTCGCTTCTGCTGCCTCGCCAGACTCTCCTCGCGAACTCTTCCTCGCATATGCCACCTCGGCAACGCTTCTTCGCCTCTTCGCCTCTTCGCGAACTGCCACTTCGTACATTCCCTCTTCGCATAATGCCTCTTCGCATAATGCCACCTCGCCTTATCCTCTTCGCCAAATCCTCTTCGCCTTTCCTCTTCACCAAATCCTCTTCGCCAAAGCTCTTCGCGAATCTCTCTTAGCCAACTTCCTCTTCGCAAATTGCCACTTCGGCAAACTCACCTTGCCACTTCACCATTTCGCCACTTCGCAAAATGCCTCCTTTCATTTTGCTGGCTCGCCATAACAAAATTCCTCTAAGTTAAAACCCTGTCTGGACATCTCATACTTAGCCAGCTTGCAAATGAGCTACAAATATCCAAACTTACTAATTTTTTTTATCACTTAAAATAAATATGCAGAGGCATAACATATCAAAATTTCAAATCATAAAGACTAACATACAGACCATGGTGACTCTCCAAAGATCACCCAGACTTGTTGCCTTAGAATCTCTTTGAATAGGTCTGATAAAACCCACTCTATACTGAGATACACTTATCCAAAAATTCTGAAATTTTATATTCATCTTCACAATACACAAAGGAACATTTTTTATGTTCACATCTTTAGCTAATTCTGCCTCAGTCATTCCTAGTAATTTCAAACAGACACTGCCTTCCTGTAGAAATATTCAACCAGACCAGCCTTGTTCAAATAGACATAACTCATCACTTACATAGAATTTTGTCAAAATATTTTATATAATTATATTTAAGGCATAAACTTACAACTTTCATGTTTTACACTTTACCAAATTTGTCTTTAAGAACATGAAATTATCATCACAAAATCCTGCAACTGCATTAAATCAAAAATTCTGGAATTCTCAAACATTCACATATAAAATTAAATAATTCTCCATACTTACAAAATTAATAAAACACTTCAAAAATGGCAGATATTACATGATTCAAGAGACTATGGAAAAAGTGTCACTGATCAGGAAATGAATAAAAATAGCTTTTAGTTGGCAGAAAAGTTATGCGGATCCAAAGAGAAAGGATGTACAATTTGCTATTGGTGACCATGTATTTCTAAAGATTTCCTCAATGAAAGGAGTAATGAGATTTGAAAATAAATAAAAATTGTCACCAAGATATTTATGGTCATTTGAGATACTGGATAGAGTTGGGAATGTGTCCTATCGCTTAGCTCTTCCTCCGAGTTTAAGTCACGTTCATCCTGTTTTTCATATATCCATATTGAGAAAATATTTTTCAGATCCTTCTCATGTCCTTCCAGCTCAGAATATTGAAGTAGATAAGAATTTATCGTATGAGGAATTTCTCGATAAAATTATTGATCGGCAAGTGAGGCGGCTAAGGAAAAAGGAGATACCAATGGTGAAAGTGCAATGGAAAAATTATGGAGTTGAAGATTGCACTTGGGAAAATAAATTTGACATGAGGTAGAAATACTCCCACTTGTTCATTGTTTAAGATTAGTATAATTTTAAATTCGAGGAAAAATTTATTTTAAGGAGGATAAAATGTAATGACCCTAATTAAATTCTAAAACGATCAATGATAGTTTTACGAAACGAGTATCGGTAGTTAAATTTTTATAAAATTTTGTAAGTATATTAGTTAGAAACGATTATGAAATACCTAAATTAGAGGACTTAACATCGTGAAAAAAATAATTAGGGGATTAAAAGAAGTTGAAAAGAGTGATAATTAATTAAATAAGTTAAAAGACTTAAAAAAAATTAGAAAAAACTAAAATTGGACACCCTCCGGTGTTCGTTTTTAGTAAATTTTATAGTAGTTTTTTATCTTTTTTTCTTCATACACCTAAAATTAGATAAATATTGAGTGAGTTAAAAATAAAATTGAGTGAAATTGGTAAAACTTATATACTCAAGTAGTGAATAGAATAATAAGAAGAGGAAAAATGATAATTTTATAATTTTTATGAAGTGTAGGTTAAAAAGATAATTTGACCAATAAATAAATAAAAAAATGTTAAATGGGCAAGAGGCCGGCCAAATGGAACTTTTCTCCACCAAAAATAATTTGATTTATTTCTCTTAAATTAACATAGATATAAAACTAGGTTATATACATTTTCCTTTCCTTTTTCTTGATTTTTATTTCTCTAAATTTATAATTGGTTATATTAGTCTATAAATAATTATAATTAAAAAGGAAATTATCATCTTCTTCATCCTCTTCTCCCTTGGTCATAATTTTCACCCTCATCTTCTCAAAATTTTTACTTAAACTTTACTCGCTTAAATCTCCTTTCCACCATCTCAACTTCAAGCTTTTCTACCAATAAACTTCATTCCTCATCAAATTAGTAGGAAATTTAATGATAATTTGAGGAAATTCTCTCAAACCTTGAAGAGGTAAAATCTTAAACTAGTTTTATAATTTGAGTTAATGTATTTTAATGATAGTTTAGAGGTTTAATTGGAGAAAAAAAGTAAGATTAGAAGTAAATCCTCGAAAATTTTGAAATTTCTATGTCTAGATAGAATTTTGAGGTTAGGTTTTCGTGCCCTTAAAAAGGGAATTTAGAAATTAACAAAACATGAAAGTTGTAGAGATACATATTTAGATTATATATCTTTAAGGAAGTTTTATCAATTCATTTTGTGTTGAGAGATATGGGATACAGAGTAAGAATAACTCATGTTAGAATTTTGACTGAGAAGTCCTACTGTATTTTGCATTTTTGAGTACCTTAAGTTTAAAATCAGAGAAAACTCAAATATAAAATATGTTTCTTTATATCTTATCTAAATTTCATTGAAAACATAACATTATTTGGACATCTAAATATTAAGATATGAATAAAATAGTAGAGGTTGCTCAGGTAGGATTTGCAGGACAAATTTTAGGATGCAGGACAAAGTTAGAAAATTCGCCATAATTCGTGTAGTACCCAAAAAATTTTGATTTTTTATTATGTTAAACCCTCATATGTCTAGTTTAAATATGAAAAAGAATTAAGCAATTGCATGAGTATAACTACAGATATTAAGAAAAGTAACTAGATTGTCAGAAACCAAATTATAGAAAATTGAAAGGGATAGTTACAATTTGATTCACATTATATGAAATTAAAGTGAATTGAGTATTAAAACTATCTAATTTCTCATGTAGCTTCAAAAGAAAAAGATAAAAAAGAAGAGCTATTGGATCATTCCTTTTGCTTGTGTTAGAGTGGAAGGTTAAGTTTTTGGAGCTAGAATTGTAAAGGTGAATATGTATATATGTCATTTTACTTGAATTTGAATCCAAATGAAATTTATTAATGTTTCATTGCTTTGAATCCTTGATTGATTGAACCCTAATTATTGGATGAATGCTTATTGTAACCTTAAAAATGATTGACTATGGAATTTCTTTTCAATGCCAATTGTGATCCTTAAATTGGATCCAAACCTAATATGCTAATGACAGGCCTACTCACCTGATAGAGTAGGATAACAATTATATAAAGCGTTGTACATAATAAGATTATTCAGAAGATCCCAGTTGGGAGGGGTGTTCTCAGCCATCCAGTCTGATCAGCTGTATGAGTGATAAGCATGCTACTAGTTGTAGCCTTTGCTTCTATATACAGGTTGGAAATATGTCATTATTGCAAACCATCTATTGCTATTGCTTTTGATCAATTGAAAATATTTGGAATTTGATTACATCATTGATCATTGTTTCATTACTTTGTTGCTATACATTTTCAATGGCTAATCTGTTTGATTATCTTTATTGTTCATTTATTCTGTAACTTTTATTTATTGAGCCTTTCACTTCCCTTGTGAGCTATTTTTCTAAACTTAGCCTCACAAGTGAAGTGACATATATACATTATTCACTGAGAGTTATCTCACCCTTTAGTGGTCTAATTTTTTTTCCAAGGTATCGATAGATTAGTGAGATTCCAGCTTTCGTCTTTCTTCTGTTGTGAACCAACCATATCTAAGTATAATCTCCATTTTTAATGAGTTTTGGATCTTAGATGCTCTATGGTTTGTAAAGAATTAAGTAACATTTAGTTATATAAATAATGTTAAATGCTAAACAAATGATGATTACTAGTTATATATATATATATATATATATATATATATATATATATTGGTAATAACCTAATGAATATAATGACTTGGGCATTTATCAAATTTTTATAGATAAAAAATTTTCTTATAAAGTTGAGGGTATAAGGATGGGATTATTGAAAGTGTAATCTTTTTTGCAGGTTGTGTATTGAAATTTGCTGAAGAGAGGGACTTGGTCTTGGGTAATAGGAGTACAAACAAAGGAAATTTTGCCAAAATTTTTCTGTAAAATTATTAATTGGGTTTCTATGGGATTAGGTGGCCTTATATCTTCCCATTCTCTAGGACCGTCATATCTCCTGAAGTGGGGAATGTGACACATGTTGCCTTTTTCAGGATCTAGTGATTGATAAAGTCATTACAGTTGGGTGAGCAGATTCAGGCCTATACATACTGGATGCCAAGGGTTTCTTGCCCTTAACAATTACTTCACAACTAAACTCCTTACTCCAAGATACTCTGTACAAAAAATCTCCATCTACCTTGTAAATACCATGTTCTCTAGCAGTACATCCAATAAAGAAAACACAATGTTTCATTAGTACGCTTATTCAAATTATGTCAAACACATTGATTCAAACATCATTCATGCTAGATTAGGACATACATCATGTACCAAATTTTAATTCACAACCAAATAGCAATCACCAATGTCTTATATGTCCTATGGCTAAGCAACCAAGGCTTCCTTTCTCAAACAGTAACTCAACTACAGACAAACCCCTAACTCTTCTTCATTTAGAACTTAGGGGCCCATATAAAACCAAATCCATCACAGGAGCTCAATATTTTATAACAATTTTGGATGATTATTCAAGGGCTACTTGGACACTCATGCTACAACAGAAATCCCAATGTTTTACTATTTTAACCAACTTCTTATTACTTCTTGAAAATCAGTATCCATTTAAAGTTTAAACCATACATACTGACAATGGAACTGAATTTGTCAACCAAAACCTAGCTACTTTTCTTAGCCAAAAAGGTATATCACATCAAACAACCTACCCATACACTCCTTAACAAAATGAAATTATTGAGAGAAAGCATAAACACTTGCTTGACATAGCAAGAGCTTTAAAGATTCAAGCTAACGTACCAAAGCTTTTGGTCATAGTGTGTCTTAACAACTACATACTTGATAAACAAATTACCTACCAAGCAATTAAAGTGGAAAACCCCTTATGAACTGCTTGTTGGCAAACCTCCTACATATAATCATCAAAGGATTCCAGGTTGTCTATGTTTTGCCACCAATATCTTACCAAACAAAGATAAGTTTGACTCAAGAGCCATTAAAGCTCTGTTTCTTGGTTATCCTACAAATAAAAAGGACTACAAGCTCTACAATTTAGATATAATACCCATATTTTTAAAATATTTTTTAAAAAATCATATTTTATTTATCAATAATAATTATTTTATTAATATTTAATTAAAGTTATGAATATAAAAGTATTTTTAAGATTTATTATATTTCAAAGAAATAAATATTTAAAAATAAAAGAGAAATGTATTTTTTAAAATTAATTTTAATTTTAATTAGTGTCATATTATTATGTATTATTTAATAATTTATTTTTTATACTAATTTTAATTAGTGTCATATTATTATGTATTATTTAATAATTTATTTTTTATACTCATTTATTTAGTTAAATAAATTATTTTAATTATTATTATTATTTTTTTTAAGAATTTTTGGAAATTAAATTTATATTTCAATAATTTTTATTAAATTAGAAAAATATTATTTTTTAAGTTTTAGTATGTTAAAATGAAGTACATTTTATAAGAAATTTATTGACTATGTATTTAAATTTTTTTTTTTCTTAAAATGAATTTTCTACAAATTTTTTTAAAAATTTAAAATAAATAAATAGGACCAATTAAATATTGATACGTGGTAGCCTTGGATTGGCTGCCAACATATTAGAATCTACTAGAAATGTGAAGAAAAGAAGAAGAAGAAAAAGAGGAGAAGTGGTAAGCCACTTTTAGCGTCGATTTCGGCCAAACCGAAGGGAGGTGGACGACACTTTCTATATCATCGTGTAGCCTGCCATGAGGAGAGTTCATAGGCACCAATCTTACTCAATTCCAATTACCAGCTTTCTTTTGATACCCATATTGCCACCTGATGTTCGCAGAAAAAAGAGATCGAAAAATAGAACCACCGGACCTTCTATGGTAAATTCTAATGACTCCAATTTTGTTGAACTCCTCTCTTCATGAGCTTTCTGGTGGCACCAATTTTGCCTCGATCGGAGACCGAAATCGGAACTGAAAAATTTAGACACACGTAGATTTCTGACAAATTTCGAATAAGTAGGTTTAAATTAATTCTAAAATTATTTATTAATTATTTGAAGATTATTTGGAGACAATTTTATGAAAATGGTTGTATATTTATGTTTGTATTGGAGAATTTATGCAGTTAAAATTTGATAACTTTATTTATTTTGAGAGAATAAATTAGGATAAATTATTTTAGATTATTTAGAGTTATTGAGGAAATTATTTAGATGACATTTATGAAAAAATATTGAGTTTAACATTAGTTGACATTTATGAAAAAATATTGAGTTTAACATTAGTTGTAAAATTTTCGGGTAGTGAATGTTCATTAACTGTATTTTTATTGAATGCAAGAATTAAGATAAATTTATTATATTGATTTAGAATTTTTATAAAAATTATGTGGACAATATTTGTGAAATTTAAATACTGAAAAGTTAAAGTTATTGTGGAGTAATTTAATGAACTAGATAATTAAATTAAGTCTATAAAATAGATTAAATTAAGATGATTATTGAAGTTTGATAAATAGATTATTGAGACAAAAATATTTTGATGATGATATTATTTTAAATATTTTAAGAAAATTAGAATATATTGAGAATTTATATTGCGATATAGTAAATCAAAGGATAATTATTAAATTAATTATTTTATGGATTTATTTGCTGACTGATATTAGTATTGAATTAGTATTTTCGAGATTATATATAGTTGATGAAATTTTGTGGATTAAATAAATGGAATTAATTAGATGTCAATATTGACTTTCATTTGATGGAATAATGAGTAGAATTTGATTGGGGTATTAATTAGATTAGTATAAATATGTTTGTTGAGATGGAGACCCAAAAGGGGTCAATTGATATGGTTGTGTTGGATTTGGGCTGATGGACTGATTATTAGAAGTGTTTTTATTTTTGTTTTAGGAGGTTATGTCTTATTTTAGGGGAGGTTCTGCCAAAATTTTGACAAATTCTTGAAATTCGTTCTTTATATTTATGAGTCAGTATTTGAGTATTATTCTAATAAATATCATATGTGATTCATGTATTTCACATGTATTTCTTATTGTCATTAGGAAGTGCTCCGAGGGAGCCAACCAATTTGATGGTCGTCAAGTTTATGAGTTGATATATTTTAATTTAACTCTGCATCTAAACATGACATGTAAGCATTGAATGAATGTGAATATATATGTATATAAGTTATCAGTATTGCATTAGATTTAGAATCATAATGTATGTTTATGCCATATTATATGATGTTGAATTATATATGTATGATATTGTGATGAAAAATACGATGATGTTGAATCTAACTGTACTAACACAGAACGTTAATGATATAATATGATATGATATGATGATGATGTTATTATAGGGATTGCCTGGTTAGAGAATGGTCTCAATGTGGCCTCTGGACATAGAGGCTAATAGAGTCTTCCACTATGAGTTATTGCATCTATCTCCTCCACAAAGTCATTGAGGTCCAAGACACAACAAAAGTGTTCATTTGATCGAATCAAGGAGATTAGATCAGTTTCTTCAACGGAGGAGTGAAGGAGATTGATATTAGCTTTGTCACGACCTGATCTGGCGGGCCACGATGGTCTTAAGGTGCGGGAGATACCAAGGCGACCAGCACCCATAGAACCTATCAATCTCATCAATACATCTCATACTATACTGCAACGGAAACATCTATTACCTCAATCACATAACAAGTCTATAGTCATACACTCACATAAATACTAATCATTCTGTTACTCTGTCATTCATTCTAAACTTTCTATAATTCCCATAGACATATACACATATACATTTATACTTCAATATATCTCACACACTTACATATATAATCTATCTATACCATTATACAACACCCATGGAGCATCTAATACATATATACAAAGATACAATATTTAAATTAATTATACTGTCTTTATCAGACTGCAGAATTTCTTGGAGAAACAAAATCAGGAATCTGCCTCCTACTCTGCACCTGCAGAGGGTAAACAGTGAGGGGATAGTATATATGATACTCAGTGAATCTAATATGCATCGACCAATATAATGGATAATGGAATATCAATAAACAATAGGCAGATGACATAAATGAATCAATCTGCTTAGGAATATCTGTAATACAAAATCAAGTATAGAATATGACTGTAAGTAAACAATCACATCAATGAAGTACATATCACATGGACAAGATGGAAATGATAGAAATAGAGCCATGAAACACATAGAAATGTGTCAAGCACAAATCACTATATATGTATATATAAATAAACATAAGACAGATCAGGTCTTATGACTAGGACATCCCTTCCTAGTACAGGGTATCAAACAATACATTGTATACAATGCCGACAGCATGAACTCACTACCCTGTCAGCATGGCAGCTCTATCAAATTACCTCGGAGTCAATAGAAGCAATAAACACATCAATAGATACCATTTCAAACTAATGGCATCGGCAAGTATCAATAACTCATTAGTAATCAATTTAATGAGCATAAAGTCAATAAGACATCAATAATAATAGATAAAACGATGACCAAAGGTCTAACAATCAATAATGGAAACAAACATAAATTGGTCATTTGCGGCTAAAAAGTTGACGCAATTGGCATACCATTGTTGCTGGCAACAATGGCATTCAAATGGTTGGCCTACAGATTTTTAGACATGATTTTGGTGCAATACTGACATTGCCCCAATTATCAACAAAAGCATACACATTGAAAGCAATTCATAGGCAACAATCACAACTCAAAAACATTCATCAAGCACATCAATTTGGCATGGAAAACAAGTCCAAAACTAAGAGTAAAAATTAAGCAATTTACGCTAATTTGGGTTCGGCCAAATTGGCCTTTTCGCATATGGATTCCAATTGACATTTTAACAATTTAGGCATGATAAATGATGCATAAAAGACTCACCTATCATTCCAAATCACCTAGCAAAATTGCTTTGCCACCCAATTCCTCAAATTCTCGCTATAGGCCAAAATCAACGACTTTCTTCAATCGAATTTTCTACAACAATATGAACATCAATTAATTACCAATAAACATCCAATTAACTTATTCTATACTCAATTTACACATCCTAACTCATATGCATAAAATCACTTGACACAACTTTGATTTAGGGTTTGGAAATTGGGCAAAATTGCTTAATACATCAATTGATGCAATTAAACC
>CANXYC010859835.1:0-17191 GCA_948193065.1 Aleurites moluccanus | reverse complement strand
ATAATATAATTCCTTGTAATTTAACCCTCTTATAGTCTCTATTATTGTTTCCTAACATCAATTTAATTTATCTCTTAAAGAAAATCTGAAATTCAAAACATACTTACTATTCACATCACTATTCATCAATTTCATAAATTTTGATATCTTCCATATTTATCAAAATTAATAGTCTTAAATTACTAATAATAGACTCTATATACTTATAAATAACTATTATAATTACCAGAAATTCTTAATCTAAAGAGAATGAAGTTTGGAGAAAATTACCTTATTTTTCCCAAATTGAGTTCTTGAAGAATCTGGGCTGAAATGATGATTGAAGCCTTTTTTAAATGAGTTAATCTAGTGATTTAATGCATTAATTCTGAGTATTAATGCATTAGAAAATAAATGGAACAAATTTGAGGTGAAATGAAGAAGAATGAAGAAAAGAAGAAGAAGAAAATCATGAAAGAAAAGCTACTAGGTATATGGTTAAATAGGCTACTGCCTCATAATTCTGCTTCGCCAGCTAGCCTAGACCAATCCGCTCCGACAATGCCACTTAGCCAAAGCCACTTCGCCAATCCCACTTCGCATATGCCACCTCGTATATGCCACCTCGCCAATACTCTCCTCGCCTAATTCCATCTCACATATGCCACCCCGGTAATGCCTCTTCGCCAATCTCTCCTCGCCTATTTCCACCTCGCATATGCCACCTCGCCAAACTCTCCTCGCCTATTTCCATCTCGCATATGCCACCTCGGCAATGCCTCTTCGCCAATCTCTCCTCGCCTATTTCCACCTCAGCAATGCCTCTTCGCCAATCTCTTCTCTTTGCCTATTGCCACCTCGGCAATTGTACTTCACCAATTCTCCTCTTCGCTAAATTCCACTTTGCCAAATGCTACCTCGCATTCACTTCGCTAAATCCTCTTCGCCAATTCCTCTTCGCTGCATTTCACTTCGCCAAATGCTACCTCGCATTCACTTTGCTAAATACTACCTTGCATATCCCAGCTCGCAAAATTCCACTTCGCATTGTCGGCTCGCAATGCCTCTTCGCATTACCGACCCGCACCACTAATATCTGCCGAGCTGGAAAATCTTCTTCGTCAACTCATAATAAACCAGCTTGAAAATAAGCTACAGACATCCAAACTCCCTAATTCTTTTTTTTTTTACTTAAAATAGACACTCAGAGGTCCAACATATCCAAAATTCAAATCAAAAGGAGGTCTACACAAATTATGGTGAATTTCTAAATTTCACCGTGACTTTTACTGCCCAAAATCATCTGAATAGGTCTGATTAATTCCACTCTCAACTGAGCTATACTTATCAAATTCCCTTGAAAATTTACATACAACAATATAACACATAAAGTAACATTTATCATGTTTACACTTTTGGATCATTCAGCATCAATCATTCCCAAAAAAATTAATCATTCTCAGATTCCTACAGAAAATAATGAACCAGATAGGTCCTGGTCAAGGAGGCATATCTCCTCACACTCACAAAATTTCACAAAACCCTTTTATAGATCTAAAGATGAGATATAAATCTACAACTTTTATATTTTACACTTTCCAAATTATTCCTTTAAAGTCATGAAACCAGCCTCATAAACTCCTCCCTGCATACAGAATTCTGGATTCCTCAAAATATTTCTATATCCTCAATCAATTCATCAAACATACAATTAATAAAAAAAAATGACATGTATTACACAACATCAATGAAAGTGTTGAAAGTAGGCTAATCCTTATCAACAATCGGACTGGAAACTGCATTACTGGATTTTGAAGCTATAGATGGAGGAACTTCAGTCTCTTTGAGTGTGGTAGCTAACTCTCTCTGTTGGCATCGAGGCTTATAAACTGCTCCTTTGAGAGAGGCATATGCAGTAGTGAGCTCCATCACACAATCATCAACAGATTGAATATGAGCAAGAACAAAGTGCTGATTCTCATCAATGCAGTCTGTGATGAGTGAAGCTAGTTGAGAGAAGTCCATCGGAGGAGGCACTGAGGAGGCAAATACTACTAGAAGTGTAGGAGCAATAGAGGGAAGAGGAGGAGGATCTTGAGCCAATTCAAAGTTCTCTAGTCCAACCACATTTTCTTCCTTTAAAACAAAGTTCCCTTCCCAATTTTTGATGACTGTAAACATTTTGGCTAGGGTTTGCAATCCTAGGTATTTTTTGTTGTCATAAAGGTGGTATAAGGGTTGGAAGAATATGGTTTCAGAGTTGAATATTAGCTTAGGGTTAGGGTTTGATAGGATAATTTCTACCTCAATTTTGGTCACCAAATGACCAATCACAAGATCCATGGTCTTTCTCTTTGACAACTAATCAAAATGATCTGCAAGCCATTGATCAGACGCAAATTTGTGATTCTTTTCGATACACCATAGTTAGAAAAGATTCGACTTCAGCATGGCACTATAATTGGTACCTCTGGCATTGGTGGTATAAACCTTAATGTGATGGATAACTTTTAAAACAAGACTCCCAATGCTAGTGGCTTTGGAGGTCCTAGGGTTAAAGTTAAGGTTGATTCCTATAATTTCCCTCTAAAAAGCATGTTCATCAAAATTATCAGGGAAATTATCTAGGCCATGGTCTGAGAAACCAAAGATTTCAGCAAGTCGGTCTCGACTTAAGGTGTAAGGATGACCTATAATCTTAAAATTCATCAAGCCATAGGTTGTACCAGATGTGGTATTGACCTTAAGAGTCGAGAAAAACTCTTGGAGCAAAAGTGGAAAATAAGGGTGGGTAATATTTTCCATTTGAATCCAATCTACCATGACCAATTTAGCCCTTACAACATCTGCTAAGCCTAATCTATTCAGGACAACCCAATCTACATACCTAAAGGGAAGTATATTGCTATTGGAGGAGAGAATTTCAAACCTTTTCTTCTCCTCTGAAGTTAAGGAGTAAAGTAGGAGATCGTGGTTTGATGGTTGAATGGCAGGCAATTGAGGTGGTACCACATATTGAGGTTGAGAAGGTCCAACTACTTTCTCCTTGCCTTTCTGAAGACGAGTTGATGGAGGAGGAGGTGGTGGAGACATGGATTCAGTCTCTAAATAGCCTAAATCAGAAGATTCGGAGGTGGATTAGGTGAGTTTTGGTCATTTGGCACATTGGGATTTTCTTTGAGCAAGAGATTTAGCGCATTTTGGAGGCATTTTTGTGAATAAAATGTAGAGATTGATGAAATTAGGTGATAAAGAGAGAAGAAAAGGAGTTTTGCTCAGGGAAAGTAAGAGAAAAAAGAAATAGAAAAAGTCAGGTCAAAGGAAAAATGATAGAGGTGCAATAAAATAAGGTTTAAATGTCTTTGTAGCTGCTACGATTTCTTAGTAGTGGCTGCTACTTAACTAAGTAGCGTCTACTACAATATAAGTAATGGGTGCTACGAAACTAAGTAGTAGCTGCTACTTAAAGTATTAGGAACTACTAAGAGACACATAAGGTATGGTAATTGCATAGCGGCCGTGAATCTAAGAGGAGAGAAAACATGAAATTTTACATAGATTTGAGGGCGCTACAACTTGAGTAGTAACCATTACTCTGGAGTATGTAAAATTATACCCAAATTATCAGAGTAGCGAGCGCTGCAGGCAGCTGTAGCGGGCGCTATAAATGAAATCATCACAAAAATTTCAAGTAATCAAGCATCAATTAAACATCAATTATTTTAAATTATCAACCTCAATTCTATCTAACATCCCCAATTCACATTTAATAAAATTCAAATGCTCATTATTTAAGGGTTTTGTAAAGATATCCGCAAGTTGATCATTTGAAGTAACAAATTCAAGAGCAACATTATTACACAATACATTATCTCTAAGAAAATGATGTCTAATATCAATATGCTTGCTTTTAGAATGTTGAACAGGATTCTTTGATAAATTTATAGCACTAGTGTTATCACACTTAATAGGAATCTTGTCCAAATGTACACCTAAGTCATAAATTTATTGTTTCATCCATAACACTTGTGCACAACAACAAGCGACTGCCATATATTCGGCTTTTGCGGTGAACAAAGCCACTGAAATTTGTTTATTGCTAAACCAAGAAACAAGGCAATTTCATAGGAATTGATAAGTGCCGAATGTACTTTTTCTATCCATGCAACTAATGGCAAAATCCACATCAAAATAGCCAATTAAACTAAAATGCGTATTCTTTGGATACAAAAGTCCTAGATGTTGTGTGCCAATCAAATATTTGAACATCCTTTTGACCGCATGCAAATGAGACACTTTAGGACATGATTGAAAATGTGCACATAAACACACGACAAACATAATATAATGTCTACTAACGGTTAAATAAAGCAAGCTACCAATCATACTTCTATATTTCTTCTCCTTAATAGGCTTACCTATATTTCTTCTCCTCTATAGGCTTACTAAGATCATCCTTATCAAGCTTTATGGTGGAGCTAATTGGAGTTCTACTAGCCTTTGCTCCATCCATTCCAAACCTCTTGAGAAGTTCCTTTATGTACTTTGATTGGTTAATAAAGATGCCTTTCTCATATTGTTTGATTTGTAATCCAAGTAGGTATTTAAATTCTCCCATCATGCTCATCTCAAACTCACTTTGCTTGCATGAAGAGAATTCCTTGCACAAAACCTCATTAGTAGCACCAAATATTATGTCACTAACATATATTTGCACAATTAACATGTTATGCATGTCCCTTTTATGAAAAGAATTGTATCAACTTTACCTTTTGAAAAACCATTGTTAATAAAAAAAAAATGTGCTAAGTCTATCATACCAAGCTCTATGAGCTTGTTTAAGACCATAAAGAGCCTTTTGAAGTTTAAAAACATGATTTAGAAAATCAAATTGTTCAAAACTGGGAGATTGTTCAACATAAACTTCTTCCTGAATAAAACCATTTAAAAAGCACCTTTGACATCCATTTGATACAACTTAAAGTTCATATGACATGAAATACAAGTAACATCCTAATTGCCTCAACTCTAGCCACCGGTGCAAAGGTCTCATCATAATATATTCATTCCTCTTAATTATATCCCTTTGCCATTAATCTATACTTGTTCTTAGTGATCACACCAACCTTATCTAGTTTGTTTCTATACACCCATTTGGTACCTATGATGGGATTGTATTATAGTCTAGGAACCAAGGTTCAAATCTTGTTTCTCACAAATTGGTTTAAGTCATCTTACATGGCCTCAACCCAACTTTCATCCTCTAGGCCTCATTGATATTCCTAGGTTTAATCTTAGATATGAAGGCTAGGTTATTCACTATTTCCTTGAAAGAGGATCTTGTGGCCACACCATTTGAGGGTTCACCAATTATGAGGTCTTTTGGATGGTCCTTTTTGAAATTCCAATCCATTTGAAGCTCAACATCAATAGGAGAATTTTCTATGGTCTTAGAAGAATTTCCTAGGTAATCAAGATTCTTTGAAGATGAATCAATAAGAGGTTATCGGTCAATGAATAAATCATACGCATGATCAAATATGTTATCATTCTTAATATGTTCAAATTTATGCACATCAAAAGGATTAGTTTCATCAAATGTAACATGCATGGACTCTTCAACAACTAAAGTTCTTTTGTTAAAGACTCTATAAGATTTGTTAGAAGTTGAAAAGCCAAGAAAACACCTACTTTTGTTTTGGAGTCAAATTTTCCAAGATTATCCTTGGTGTTTAATATGAAGCATTTGCATCCAAATAGTCTTAGATATGAAATTTTTTGTTTTCTTTCATTCCATAGCTCATAAGGAGCTTTGTTTAAAATTTCTCTTATGAAAAGTCTATTTGAAATGTAACAAGCATTATTGATGTCTTCGGCCCAAAAGTACTCAGGAAGTGAGTACTCATTGGGTACCATATCAATAAGTGTTCTATTTTTTCTTTCTACAACTCCATTTTGTTAGGGAGTTCTTGGAGTAGAAAAGTTATGAAAATTTTCCATTTCATCACAAAAGGATTTAAAGTCATGATTAACAAATTCTCTTCCATGATCACTTCTTAAAGATGTGATATAAAAACCTTTTTTATTTTGGACTCTTTTAGCAAAAGATTTAAACTCCTTAATACTTTTACCCTTATGAATAAGGAATAACACCCAAGTAAATCTAGAGCAATCATCAATAATGACAAATGCATATTGTTTACCTCCAAGACTATATGTCCTACAAGGGCCAAACAAGTCCATATACAAAAGATCAAAAGGTCTAGAAGAAGAAATAATATTTTTAGTTTTAAAATAATTTTTGACTTGCTTGCCCATTTGACATGCATCACACATTTTGTCTTTATGAAACTTGACCTTGGGGAGACCGATTACATTCTCATTAGACTTAAGATTGTCAATGTGATCCATGCTAACATGTCTAAGTCTCCTATGCCATAACCATGCATCATCACATAGAGAAACCATACAATCAACATATCATCATGCATGTTCTTAATATCAATCATATAAACATTAACAATTCTATAATCGACAAATAAAATTTTCTCATCCTTCAAATGCTTCACATAGCATTTCTTAGAAGTAAAAGAAATTTTATTGTCACATAATTCACTAACACTAATTAAGTTATACTTTAATCCATCAACCAATAACACATATTCAAGAGAGGGTTTATCGGTCTTACTAATTTTCCCAATTCCAATGATTTTATCTTTGCCATTGTATCCAAAGGTTACCTTTCCTCCTTTCTTCTCTTTCAAGTTTGAGAGAAAATTTGTATTGCTGGTCATATGCCTTAAATATCCATTATCCAAAGACCATGACTCTTCTTTCTTTGTGGATTTCAAGCATACCTATAAACAATGAAATTCATCTATTTTTAGGTACCCAAATATTTTTGGGTCCTTGGGGGTTAGCATCAATATAACCTAATTGCACATTTCTAATTTGGCATTTGAAGTTTGAATGACCAAATTTCCTACAACAGTGACATCTCAAATGAATTTTATACTTTTGTTGAGATTTTTTCCTATGGTGTGGTTTGGAATGATATTGAGGCCAATAACCATATTTTGATTTTGGTCTAGAATATGCATTCTTTAATTTTCCAAAATGAGAATCATGCATGACATGCCTATGCACTTTTGCTTTAGGCCTAACATTTTTAGGTGGAGGCATGTAATCAATGTGAGTATGTGTGCTTGATGCCTTTACAATTATAGTCTTAGATGTTGATAGGGCATCCCCTCCATTATAGCTAAGTCCATACTTAATTGTAGGACACCTTTGGGACTCAAGTAATTTATCCAATTTTTCTTTGCCAATGCAAAGCTTGGACATGCAATCATTATGAGAATCTAACTTGTTTTTCAACAAGGAATTTTCATTTTTTAACTTATTGCATTCTTGGTCCCTAAGGTCATTGACCCTTTTTAATTCATTATTAGATGCACTTAATTTATTTATTTCATTTTTGTAAGCATCATTAGCATCTAAGACTTCAATTGACATTTCTTTCAATTTATCATTTTTATTTTGCAACTTATGATATTTTCAAAGCAACGTATGAATAATTTGCATGGCATCATTATTAAAGTTAAAATCAAAATTACTAATCTCGTTTGAAGATGTATCCTTTTCAATTGTCATGAAGCAAAGATTGGCTACTTCATCTTTTCTAGCTTCCTCCTCTTCATCGGAGTCACTTGTATCATCCCAAGTGGTTGCCAATGCTTTCTTCTTGAAGATTTTCTTATTCTTCAATCTTGGACAATCCGCATATATGTGACCAAATTTGTCACACTCAAAGCATTTCACTTGATTACCCTTGGACTTCTCATGCTTCTTATATCTTTCAAATTGCCTTTTGTTCTTGTTTTTCCTAAGAATAAGATTTCTTATTCTTTTGGTGAGTAAGGTCATGTCTTCATCATCTTCTCCTTTATCACTATCAATTGAAGGAGTCTATTTGGAAGTAATGAGAGCTATCCCTTTATTCTTCACTTTAATTTTTTCTTGAGATAAAGTAATTTCATGTGTGAGAAGTTTTCCCAACAAGTTATCGGTTGGGAGGGTGCTCAAGTCATTGGCTTCCACAATTGAAGCAACTCTTGCTTCCTAATCTTTCTTGGGTAGAACTCTCAAGATCTTGCAATTGATGTCTTCTTTAGAGTAATTCTTCTCATGCTTCCTCATTTGATTTACAATCACCATTAGATGATTGTACATTTCGGATACCTTCTCATTTGGTAGCATTTGGAAAAGGTCATATTCATGAGTAAGAATTTGAATCTTCTTACCCTTAACTTGATTTGTTCCTTTATGAGTGGTCTCAAGAGTATCCCAAATTTGCTTTGCCGAAATACAATGGGAGATTTTTCCATACTCCTCTCTACTTAAAGCACAATAAAGAGTGTTCAGTATTTTTTAATTCCACCCATTTGCTTTCTTTTCCGCCGGTGTCCATTCAATTTTTTATTTGATGACTTCCATATCATCAACAGTTTTTATAGAAACTGTATAACTCACTTCAACTATGTCCTAAAGATTAATGCCATTGCTATCCATATAGATTTTCATTCTATTTTTCCAATGGGGATAGTCGGTGCCATTGAAGTAAGGTTGTCTCGTGGTGAAACCGCCTTTAATGATGTCAATTGCTTAGTTTAATCTTTGATCCAAGATGGTTAAATATTTTAAACAAGTGGATTTAAAGCTCTAATACCAATTGAAAGTCCATTGGCAACTAAGAGGAGGGTGAATTAGTTATCTTTAAAAATTAATGACAACTTAAAAATAATAAGAAGAAGAAGGAGAGAAAATTTACACTAGGAATTTATAATGGTTCGACTAAAATAAGTCTACGTCCACTCCTCAAGATTACACTTGAGTATTTCACTAACTTTGATCCTTTTTATAGTTTCAAGATCAAACCTCAAAATGTTTTAGCTCACACTAAACCTTACGATGTGTTTTACAAATAGGCTCATATATAACCCTAAAGAATTACAATAGATGAGAAAGAAATTACCAATTACTTTTACCCAACTCTCAGAAATTAATTACCCTTTCAACAAGCTTGAAGTTTATCAATTAATTCTCTTTACAATAGAAAACTCAAATATTAAGTTTAAGAACACTTGAATGCTAAAAGGTATGAATTAATGCACTATGAATAGTTATTGTAACTCTATTAACTTCATATCCAACCCATATCAATAGTCTTTAGCTTAAAAGAGCCGTTTGGGAGCATTAAATATGCATTTAATACAAATATTTGTACTTGCAATGGCTATTTTTTTTGTTAATTTTTAAAGTGTCGCGGCGGCTACACAAGGAGTAGTGGACACTACTAAATTAGTAGTAGGATCTACTTAACTTGTAACGAGTGCGACTCTTTCTAGAATGAAGAACTTCACAGGCGTGACTTTTCATGTAGCAGCGGTGAATTCTTATAAGTAGCGGGCACTACTTCACATGTAGTGGGTGCGACGCTTCCTCAAATTTCTCCAAAATGCTTTTATATCTCTGAGCTATCTTTGTAGCAGGCGCTACTCCTCTCCTTCTTTGACCCTTGAGCTTTTGGACCTCTTGGACTTGAAGCCTATGATTGTGACATGTTTGCAGTGGCTGCTACTCAACTTCAACATATGTAGTGGTAGGAACTTATTTAGGTAGTGGGTGCTACATAGTTAAGTAACGGCGGCTACGTAATTTATAGCAGGCACTACTGAAGTCTTTCAACTACTGTGTCTTTTGGATTACTTTGTAGCAGCTGCTACTGCTGTGTAGCGTGCACTACTTACTAAGTAGCGAGGGCTACTTATCTAGTAGCGGCGCTACATAACTTGTTCTCATATCTTTGCCTTCATTAAACTTAAGTAGCAGGGGATACTTAAAAGTGTAGCGAGCACTACATACTAGCAAATAACAATCTGAAAAATTAAAACTTGCATATAATCAAACAAACAAGATTAGTAGTTAATTAGTTGTTTGTACCCATCGAAATAAGCATGTTAGAATACTAAAGGTCTAACAATACAAACCTAGTCGACTCAATCAAATCTCTCAATATTCTAGTACCTATATTCTCTGCTATGTAAGTGAGGTTCAATATACCTCCCTTATTCTTAATGGTCATATGCTAAAGGCCAAAAAAAAAAGGATATAAAGAAGTATAGCGCAGAAAAGAAAAGAACAAAAGAAAGAATAAATACCTCAATCCTAGCATTCCAAGAGATATGCTGCTCAAGCTCTTGTAGTATATCCTCGGGATTATCATTCTCCCGTGGAGCCTCATAGCTTTTGTGACCCCTAGTTGGAGCAAACTCAATTTCAGATTCCATACCAAAAGTTGAGAGAAAATTCTAGAGAGAAAAGCTTTAGAGAGAGAAGTGATTTGAAGAAAATGAATGAAGATAAAGAGAATGGAAGGGTGTACCCCTATTTATAGCCTTTTTGAGAATCTTAATAATGGCTATTATGTCCCTTCACAGCCCGAAAAAGCCTGAAATCATAATATCAAATCCATTTCAACTCAGAATGCAGCGTCGTCAGTGCCATAAGAACCATATGATTTTTCTCTATTTTTAGAGCTATCATTTGCCTGAATTAGATAATAGATGCTTTTGTAGTTTAGAAAATATCAGAAATAAAAAATTCTAAAAAATAAAAAAATGCTCAAAGTTGTCAAAATAGACCAACACACCAATAGATACTCTAGAATGCAGTCAGAACGCATCTATCTCATTTCAAGGAAATAAAAAATCACTTGGTTCACTACAATCACTTTTACCCTTCAAGACTTAGGTAAAAGCGATGGGAGCAGTTATGAACATGTGTTTTTGCACTTCAAGCAGACTCAGGTGTGGGTTTTGATTCCTATTCAAAGAGATATATAGGCAAACTGTTTCATAGCTTCAAATCCAAAAATACCAAAAAAAACCATCTTTTTTCTAAGTTATTTTGTATTTGATTGTATCTTATTTTGGGGAATATGTAGTCAACCTAAAACCCATAAGGGCTAGAGTTGACATCCCCTATTCTTTTTGGGTTTCAATTGTAATTTAATTGAATTCTTTTACTTTATTGCTTTATTGTTTACTTTATGAATTTGTAAATTGCTTTACTTTATTCATTCATCTTATAAATTTCATTCTTATAACTTGTTCATAAAAATCTTCATCATAAATCGATTGTTAAATGGAAAGCCAAAATGAGAGTTACTTAAAACCAAAAACCTAGTCCCCGAGCTCAGTCTCGATTCGAAGATCCAGTGATTTTATATTTGGGTTATACTTTGAAATCAAAAATGGGTTTTGCTTTCTTTTCCCTTAAAAATAAAGGTGGCGACTCTACGAAAATTTAAAGAATAAAGTTAAAGAGATAATTTATAAATGTAAGGCAAAAGTTGTTTTTAATGCATAGGAAATCACCTCGAAAGAGCATCTCGGTGTTCGGGTGAGGCCTCACAACACTTCAAGTGATGATGATTCTACTAATGATGAAGAAGAAGAGAAGATCAATGTTTGTCTCATGGCATTAGAAAATGAAGAAACAATGGATGAAGATCTTCTTGAGGTAAATTCTAAACCTTATACTTTTCATGAATTAGAATGTGCTTTTAATGAATTGATGGAAAATATTTTAAGCATTTCAAAAGAAAAACTTGTGCAAATTGAAAATTGAGTTTGAGGATACTTTATTAAAAGAAAATTTAAATTTTGATATTGAGAAAGAA
The DNA here is from genome assembly GCA_948193065.1 of Aleurites moluccanus. NCBI lineage: Eukaryota > Viridiplantae > Streptophyta > Magnoliopsida > Malpighiales > Euphorbiaceae > Aleurites > Aleurites moluccanus. The sequence continues at coordinate 5,469 of CANXYC010859835.1, read as the reverse complement.
AAGATCTCAACTCAGACTGTCAAATTGAAGAATGATTATTCAAACCTATTATGTGATCATGAAAAGGTCAAGAGTGAGCATGAAAACTCAAATGAGCTTCTAAACAAGTTCACCCAAGGAAGCTAAACTCTTGAACATATCATTGTTTTACAAAGAACGATTTTTGATAAGGACGAATTAGGATATCACACAAATTTAAAACTAAAGAAAGTTAACACATTCTTTGAAAAGAAAGTTGTGAATCTTAAAAGGAAGGTAAAATATAATTATTGCAAATATTATGGTCATTCCATACATAGATGTCCTATTAAATATAAGAGACCTTACTCCATCAAAAGGATATGGATTCCAAAAGAATCAACTCCAATTGATGAGAATGTAAGAATTCTCAAGTATGCTAACATATATGGACCCAAAGGAACTTGGATACCAAATAAGGGATGAATTGTGCTTTTATTTTGTTGGTCTAAAAGAAAAAGAAAGATAATTGGATCATGGATAGTTGATACTCCAAGCATATGACCAGAGATAATTCCAAATTTTTTAAGCTCAAAACAAAAAGCGGAAATGTAAGCTTTGGTGACAACTCTAAAGACAAATTTATTTGTATTGGTTTAATTGGCAACGATGATGTATCTATTTCCAAATTACTTTTTGCTGATTATAGAGTCGATTATAGAGTCAACTTGCTTAGCATTAGTCAATTATGTGATGTTGATTATAGAGTCATCCTTGAGTCTTTTGCTTGTGAAGTTGTAGATATTAAGATCAACAAGATTGCTTTCATAGGCTATCGCCAAGGATGTATCTATGTTGTGGACCTAAACAATGCATCAAATGAAAATCTTTATTTATTTGCATCAAAAAGATGAGAATCCATCCTTATGGCATAGGAAACTTGGTCCTGCTAGTATGGATGTAATCTTAGAACTTTTAAAATAGATTTAATAAATGGTTTGCCCAAGTTAATTTTAAAAAATGAAAATATTTGTGATGTATGTGCTAAAGGCAAATATTCTAGAAGTTCTTTCAAATCAAAAAATGCCATTTCATGACACGTCCTGATTTCAAAACATGATGGTCCTAGGATGTAGGAGATGCCAGAGGCGACTGGCACCCGTATAACCCAATATCATATCTATAAAAATTTACTAACTCAAATTTAACTAATTAATTAATTATAATTCCTTCTGTTATCTGTCAGCCTGTATTCTGTCATTCTGTAATTTACTATGTTATTGACTGTAATCATCATCATCATATGCCATATCAATATTTAAACTCATTATAATATTATATATTCACATACACAGTCTAACTATACCATATACATAACCCATGAAGTAGCTAATAATAATATACAAAATACAATATTAAAATAATTACACTGTCTATGCAGATACAACAAGAATCCACAGGGAAACAAAAGTCGAGATTCTGCCTTCTACTTTGCACCTGTAAAATGGGAAACAACTAAAGGAATGAGTATAAATACTCAATGAATCTAATATGCATCACTTAATGGAAAAGAATAGGTAATCAATAATCAACAGGTAATTAAACAATAATAATCAGGGTTGCTCACCGGAATACATAATGGGGTAACAATGACAGAATCAATAATTTGAAATCAAAGAATATATCAATAAAGCTCATATCACATAGATAAGACAGATAGTGGGCCACGAATACATATAACTTATATCAATCTTATTACATATACATAAGACTGATCAGGTCTTATGGTCAGGACAATTAAACCCTCCCAGCTAGGGTACCATGTAATCAATGTGCATATTGCCAACGGTATTTACCCATTACTCCGTCGATGAGGAAGCACTGTCAAATCACATCATATCCAATAAAGGAATGGAACAAGTCAATAGAACACAATAGGAAGCATTTAGCTTATCAATGAACCATAGCTTTCAAATCAATTAAACAATACTATAATTCAATAACTGTTAACCAATGGAATAGCTAAATGGAACAACAATAGATATAACAATCATGAAAGGTTTGGGATACGTATCGGTCATCAAAGGATCAATGGTTGGCACAATTGGCTAGCCAATGTCACTGGCAACAATGGCGTTCAAATGGTAGGCCTATGGATGAAACAAGTAATAGGCCTATGAAAAATAAACTAGGCATTTTATCAAACACTTAGTGTGCAATATTCAATGGACAATTTGGTTAGGTTATGGTGCAACATTGACATTGCCTCCATTATTAATAACAAGCTCACAATCAAGGCTACACAACAGGCATTTGGAATCCAACAATTAACATCAATCTATCACTACCCGATCCTGGTAGGCCATGACTGTATTATGGTGTGGGAGATGCCGAGGTGACCGACACCCGTAGAACCCATCAATCTCATCAATACAATAACAATATAACAGCGAAAATATCTATACCCAACATCAATCACATAACAATATATAGCCATACACTACACATATGCACTATCCATTTTGTCATCTGTCGTTCATTTTGTAACTTTTTGTAAATACAATAATCATATCATTAATAATCTCTAATATTCTCATACATAGATGTTCATATACTAACTATACCATACAAAACCCATGGAGCAACTAGGATATGAACATACAAAATAATACAGTGTTTAAAATAATTATACTGCTACAAAACTGCAGAATACATAGAGAGTAAAAAAGCTGAGATTTCTGCCTCCTACTCTGCACCTGAGAGGGTAAACAGTGAGAGGGTGAGTATATATGATACTCAGTAAATCTAATATGCATCGACCAATAAAATAGGTAATGGAATATCCATAAGCAATAGGCAGATGAAATAAATGAAACAATCTACTCAGAATCTCTATAATACAGAATCAAGTACAGAATATGACTGTAAGTAAACAATCACATCAATGAAATGTATATCATATAGATAAGATGGAAATGACAGATATAGAGATATGAAAAGCATAGAAATGTGTCAAGAACAAATCACTCATATAAATAAACATAAGACGCATAAGGTCTTATGACTAGGACATCCTTTCCTAGTTCAGGGTACTATAATAATACATTGTGCACAATGCCGACAATATGAACTCACTACCCTGTCGGGGCGGTAACTCTGTCAAATCACCTTAGAATCAAATAGAAACAATAACACATCAATAGATACCAGTTAGCAATAATGACATCATCAATATCAATAACTCATCATAAATCAATTCAATGAGCAATAGAGTCAATAAGACATCAATAATAATCGATTATACGATGACCAAAGGTCTAGCAACCAATAATGGAATTAAACATAAATTGGTCATTTACGGTCAAAAAATTGACGCAATTGGCATGCCATTATTGGTGGCGACGATGACATTCAAATGGTTGGCCTATGGATTTTTAGGCTAGGCATTTTATCGAACACATTGTGTACAACAATGAGATGACATTTTGGCAAGGTATTGATGCAACATTGACATTGCCCCAATTATCAACAAACACACACATTCAATTATCAACAAACACACACATTGTAAGCAATTCCATAGGCATTATATACAACTCAATAAACATCATCTAATGCATCAATTTGGCATGGAAAAACAAGCCCAAAACCAAGAACAAAATTAGGCAATTTTGCCCTAAAGTGGTTCGGCCACTTTAGGGGTTTCATAAATGGATTTCAACTTGTATTTTAACAATTTAGGCATAACAAATGATGCATATTAAACTCACCTAACACTCCAATTCACCAAGCAAATTTGCTTTGCTACCAAATTCCTCAAATTTCTCAAAGTAGGCAAAATCGGCAATTTTCTTCAACCGAATGTTCTACAACAATGTAACCATCAATGAATCATCAATAAATATCCAATTGACTTATTCTATACTCAATTTATACATCCTAACTCATTTGCACAAAATCCATCCATACAACTTAGGTTTAGGGTTTGAACATTGGACAAAAATGCTTAATGCATCAATTGATGCAATTAAACCAATTACCCAATCTAACTAACATCAAATAACCCTAATTAAACCATAAAATTAAATAAAATCACAATATACCTCAAATGCTTGAAATTGCCGAGATCCTCAAGTGTGGTGTTATTGAGATTTTCTTGTTTCTTATGGATGAAAATGGATGGAGGATGGACAATTTGTAGTTTATTTAAAGTTTCCAACAAGTTTCCTTAACAAAATGGAAGAAAAATCAATTGGGAATGGAAGATGAAAGCTACGGATGGAAGAACAAGCAAATTGTCACACCCCAACTCTAGTGGTGCGACGGTCCTAGGGCAAGGGTAGGCTTAAGGCCACCATAAACCCGAAGAACTCACATATCATGAATCTCATACATAATTATATCATTTACAACATCGTATATTATCATACAATAATCATTACTATAAATCTAGTTAAGCATCCATTAAATCTTTACTATTATCATATCATAGCTTTCTCTTATTCCTTACTGATCAAAAGATGCATCTCACATCACTAAGGAATAAGAGTACCCAAAAGGTTATAATTCATACAACAAAATACCATCTTCCTCAAATGACTAACTACGGAGCTCTAGAGTATACTCCCAATACATATTGTGTCATAATACCAATTAATGAATACATAAAATATCTCAAAAATTATTACAATGAAGCTTCTGGGAAGAATGGATCAAGAAGCTGGATCTTCTTTATTAGCTCCTTTATGAGCTATGCTATCACCTGAAATCCACAGAAAAGGAGTGAGCCTTTAACTCAGTAAGATATGAACATTACAAATCAAGAATCTGAATATCGAATCATTGTCATGAACAAATATTTATACATATATAGGTATAAAAGAATCACAAGCTTTACTTGAAGGAACATGGGTACTCATAATAACTTGGCAATAGCAAACCATATCACAAATAGAATCATGATTCAAATTTAGAATATAAAATGCCCACAAAGAATGGCATTATCAAATCTCATCTGATAAAACTGATCTCATGTCATAACATACGTATCAGTAGCCTTACTACCTTAACGTGCACACATGCTTGGCCAGGCATGCACCTAGAGCTCATGGCCCCCTCTAGTTGGAACACTGATAAAAACCCTATCAGCTGGGCTCCTAAAGTGCACAATGGACCAATGAATTTACTCTCATTGGGAAGAGCGTTCTATCCATTGTTCATGGGGTTTCAATCTCATAAGAAACATATTGGTCACAAGACCATCATCATATATCATCATTCAAATCGATTTTAACAAACAAGAAGCATATGAACTTGATCCAAGAAAATTGATCAAGTCATTGATATTATATATACAATTATATATTCATATGGATGAACAAATCAAGGATGCTAGGTCACATTATTTCAAGAAACAAGAAACAAATAAAATGTTCATACTTACCTTAACACAATTTCTCTTGAAATTTCCTCTAGCAAATTCCAACTCTAACTCTTCAATTAATTTGATTT
>CANXYC010859783.1:0-10602 GCA_948193065.1 Aleurites moluccanus | reverse complement strand
TGATGAACAATGAAGGGGTGGGAAAAATCAAGTTAAATATCAAAGGTGTAATCCTATGTTTTAGGTTTATGGTACTTATGGTGAAAACTAGCCATCCAACCATTCATTTCTTTATCTTTTCATCCAATGGTTAGATTTAATCAAGCCTAAAATGATATTATAAGGTTACATATACTATATAACTCCATATTGCAAAAGAAAATACCAAAATAGCCTTAGTTCAAAAGAAGCACCTCAAGCACCTCAATTGAGTAGCTTGCCGGGAACTATTTTCAACCGGGTTTAATTCTCCAACAATTATTCAAATAAACTTAATGATATCATTTTCATGTCCTTAAATTCTTTTCTACCTTCAAATATAGTGTTAATTCCATAAAAATTCGATGGGGGTGTGAAATGACCATTTTGCCCCCAATTCATCAATAACTCAAAATTACCCAATTTTGTTCTAACTACCTTTAAACCACTTCTATGCATAAAATCACTTCATATAACATGCATATCTATCAATTTCATGCATAAATACATAATATTAACCATTTCAAAAGAAAGAAAAAAAATTTCTCCCTAAGTTCCCCTTTCAAGGTTCAAGTTAGGTTATAGGTGAGGTGTTACAGCCACGGGTGTGGGTGAAATTTGCAACCTTGGTTTGGAAAGTATTGTCATTTACCTCCTTCCTGAATTGCTTAGTTGAAAAAATCATTCATCTACAATTTTTCTTACAAATAGCCTCCACCCTTAGCTTATCATTTTTAGGAAACTAGATTCAAAACCTGTTTCATATCCCCCAATATCTGATAACTTCTTTTAATTCATCTCTATCTTTAAATATCATACCAACTACAAAACTATGATCCTTGATATCCCTATCTGCATTGAACTCAGAATACCTAGGACTTCCTTCACCATTAGAATCAAATTCAATATGTAACTCATCACTGGATGCATAATTTGAATTTTGTTCTTCATCTACATTCCCTATAACATCCTCATTTGGAACTCCCACTGTCCCTCTTGTCCTCTTGGGCCTTCCTTTAGGTCTTACAAATGTAATGCTTATAATGTTAAAATTCTTATTATTGTGATTTTCATTCAATATTTCAGCTAAATCATTATCCATGTCCTTCAAATTATTATTTGGATAATAGAAATTGAGATCATCATCATTGTTGCCAACATTGGCTGCTGCTTTAGTCCCAGTACATGCAATCCCATCTATTTCAGTATGTTCAGTTTCTACTACTATTTCAATACCTGCATCTTCATAATCAAAAGGATGTGCTAAGTGAGGGTTCACAACATCCTTAACTTCAGCTTCTAGATCATTGAACCAAGATAGATCGATATAAGCTAGATTAATGTGTCTTTATATGTTGCACATGAAGTATTTTCTTCCAAGTTAGTCATTGAATGTTCTTATTGGCTAAGTAATGATGGAAGCCCCAAAATTGTGTTGCTTTAACCTGCCTTTATATTGCTAAATGCTTTGCTTCTTATAGTAATGGTATGACAACTATCTCTATCCACATTATTTCTACTATTAGAACCCATTTTCTGTCTTACATTACTTGTATTATTTTCTTCTTCTAAATCCTTAATAACCAAAGTCCTTTTAGACCTATTTGGATTAGCTTCATTGTAGAGCTACTCATATGTAACATGCTCTACATATAAATCAACTTCACCAAAGTCAAATGTAGTCAATGCAAGCTCAAATATATAAGCATCTCACTCAATCAACTTGAGATCCTTGAAATCTTTATCAAGCAACCTCCACTAGTAGCTAAGATTACCTCTCACTCCTAGCTTATATAGTAACACATCTATTATATTAGCATTGAAGGTAACAGGGTGACAGTTCCAAATATAATGAACATCACCATTAAAATAACCTTACTCCCTTTTATACCCATTATAATGGATCTTGAGCGAAAATAAACCATTTGGATCTGTAAATAAAAATTATATGATTTCAAATTTTTATGTTATGTAGTACCTGCATAAAATACCTAAAATACAAATCCGATTAATTAATATTCCTAATTACTCAATTAATTAAACCCTAATTAACAATAATGTCCCAAACTACCAATAAAAAAAATTAAAATCCTAAATTCTTATATCCTTACATTATTTGACATATGCATTCAAAAGGCTCCACTAGAAGACATACCTAGTGAAGCTTTGGTCCCCATACGACAATTGTAATTTTTTCCAGAACAAAGACAAAAGCTTCAAGAAAACAAAAGTGAAGAATGGAATAAAATATAAAGAGAAGGGTTAAAAGTCTTGCTTTTATGGGAAACTAAAACTAATCGGACACATTCATTGAGAGAAGAAGCCAACTGACATGACAAAATAAAATTTAAAAAGTTTAGTTGTAATGCCAATCCATTAATAATTTGATGTAAAATGGAGCAAAGTACTTTAATGTGACCATTAAGTGAAGTTGGATAATATTTATGTAAAATTTTAAAGTTTAAGTACCATAATATGCGTAGACCTTATGTTAGAGGGCCATAGGTGAAATTCATCCGGGCAAAAATAGGGGCCTAGGATAAATGTTTTTGTTGGTTGCATTAGTAAATCATAGAGGTTATATCAGTTAATTTTTTATTTTATAATACTACTTTTTTTCATACACAATTTAGACAAACAATAAAATAGAAATTCACTTATAAAGGTGAGTTTTGAATATATAACCTTTTTATTATAGAATCTCAATTTTAACCATTTAAATAAAACCACAATAGTTGTAGTACTAAAATTATTCTGAAAGTCGGAAAAAGATGTGAACATGATGGAAAATCACATAGAAGTATAAAAGTATCTAAATGATATAGGAGTAGTTTGGTTAATCAATCCGTTAAAAAAAATCTTAACTTCAAAGAAAATGCTAGATAATTTGAGGAGGAACATTTTAGTCTTTATTTATAAAATCAAGAGAAACATTCAAAAAATTTCAAATTACAGGAGAATTAAACTAATGAATCACACTTTCAAATTGTAGAAAAGAGTTATAGAACATCTCTTGCATAATGTTATATTTATTTTTGTCCATCAATTAAGGTTTATATCAAAATGATCAACTATGAAAACAATATTTCTCATTAGAAGTCTGATAAAAAAAAAAAAATAAAGATATGAGGATTACTTACCGTCCTAAGATGTATAGTGTAAAAGTATAGGATTTTGTTATACTCACTAGTATATGAGGTTATTGTAGCAGTGGTAATAATGACACCTAAGGTCATTCTTTACTAGGAAAACTTGGTCAAAATGCAATCAAGGTTGTCATAATTTAAAATAAATAAAATAAACAAAATAAACAAAATCTTAAACACTCTTATCAAGGCTATTGTGATTGCAATAAATTGAAAATAAAGCTTTTAAAGAAAAAGGTTCAAAAAGTCAGCGACCCGGAGGAGAGAGAGAGAGAGTGAGCTTTTGTGAGCAAGAAAGTGTGTGTGTGTGAGAGAGAGAGCTTTTGTGAGTGTTTATGAGTTTTTAAGAGAGTGTTATGAGCAAAAGTGAGTTTTGTGAAAGTGAGCAATTGTGAACACAGTGAGAGAAGAAAAGTGTGGAAGATTTAAAAAAACAAGATTAATGAGAAATCAATCAAACCACACACAAAGTAGCACAAGTAATAAATAACAATTTAGGGTTTAAATGGATGAATGAATTAGCATAATATAGTTTATGATTCAATTAATTCCATAACAATTTAAACAATTCAATTATACCTGATTCGATTAGTAACATACAATTAAATAAATTAAAGAGTTAAGGGAACAAATCTATTTCATTGATAAATACTTCTAAATTGTTTGCTTGTTCTACGACCATAAACAACTTGTGATTAATCAAATATATAAACCAATGTGAAAATAAACTGCAATACTGGTCGTTGCTAGTTTTATAATGTGAAGAATGAGTTTATCACTAGATTTGATCGCCCATAATAAACCCTTACAAAAGAAAGAAATAACAATAGAAATTAACTTTAAATCAACTAAATGTTCTTAGCTATAAAACTATGTTAGAAAGAACTAAAAGGGAAGAGAAGAAGGAAGAGGAAAAGACAATATCTTTGCAATAGGCTACTACCTCCTTTTATTATTTTTCTTCCTCTCTTAGTCTTCATTTAGCAAGAAACAAAGATGCCAAATTTGCTCCATATTATTTTTCATTGACATTTTGTTTCCTTCATTGGCCCTTGAATCAGTTTATCTGTTCAAAATTCAAATTGCATAAAATTCATAGCATATTCATGGCTTGCAATTGTGGGCATGTTGCTTCACAACATGGGCATGCTCTACTTCAAAAGGATGGACACCGGCATGCTTGGCTCGACATAGCTATATTTGATATTGTGTTGCTGAGTTAGTTTTAGGCCACGAGCTTGGTAGGCTAGTGTCTGGTTGGCCTAAACTAATTTGCACGACCGTGTAGAATAATAGCATGAGCATGTTGCCTCTCACATATTCGGGCACAAGGGTATCAATCATAGCACGACTGTATTGGATATAGAAGGGAACACAGGCATGCTTTCCCAAAATATATGGCCTCCGACCCAATTTAATCTTTACATCCATCTTTTAAATCCTTGTTTAGCCCAATTTTCGATTTACACAATTTCTTACTAAAAATACCTGAAAAATAAAAAATACAGAAAATACTAACCAAGACATTATTAGTAATTTATTATAAATACTATTAAATACGAATAAAAACTAATTAAATTAAATAAAAATATTATCAAAATATATATATAAATAGTGATAAAAATGCGTCGATTAATTCCCCCATATTGAAGCCATTGCTTGTCCTCAAGCAAAATAAAGTAATATATATATATATATATATAGAACAAACTTAAAAATAAAAAAAAAAATAGCACAAGTAAAATACTTAAGCAAATATAATTAACTATCAACAATTTATAACTCCAGTAATATATATAAAAGACTTTAAACTTCAAAATTAAAAATTTTAACATGGTAATAAACATTATTCTCTAAAGCCTCATATTTTCTCAAGTGTTTAAGAGAAAAAAATATTTGAAATACTCAAAACCAAGTCATGCATGATTATAACCATAAGCTTGGTAATTTATCCAATCTCCATCACTAATCACAATTTCAAATTCTTAAATCTAAAGGTCTTTTCACTTGATTGTAATAGGGTTTGGGTAAAAGGATAGGAAATAAAGATAAAGATAGGATAAAAAGATTTAAAAGCATCTCAATAATGAATACAAATAAAAATGATAATGAAATACTCTCACCAATTTTTTATACAAAAATATAACTCCGACTCTTTATTTCTCATATTATACCTTAAGAACTTGTATAATATATATATATATATATTTCTTTTATTCATTGAAACTTTTCATCATTCATAGGTCTTAATAATTTTTCAAAGTATAAAGGCATAAATAGAATACAAATTATATCCAATTATTCCCACTAACTCAAATAGCTACCCATACATAGAATTTCCCACACTTATTCAATACTCTCACACATCATTAAAATGCTCTTAAACCCTAAGAGAAGTAAAGAAAACATTTTAATGGCTTGCTTATTGTCATGTCCCACTTTTGGAACATGACGGTCCTAGGGCATGGATAGACCTAAGGTCACCGAAAACCTATAGAACCTGCTAACAATCCAATTATTAATCAATCATTCTTAACTCATTCATTAATATTTAAATTTCATTTATTACTTGTTAACTTTATAAAAAATTTGCCAGAGTTTTCTTTGCATTTTTAATGTTATTCCAAACTAAAAATCGGGTCTTTCAAAAATTATACGGTCTGCACAAAAAAATTTTGCACTCTCAATAATTTGTCTTCCTTATACCCTCAACTTCATAGTTCAATAAACATATATGGCCCTCCTAAATCTCTTTCATAACATATAAATTTTATTTTAACATTTTCAGTATCATTGTCATTATCACTTCACTATCATTATCATTAGCAAACATTCATATAATATTGATACATTATTAGTCTATCTATATACAATACCATGGAGCTCTAGAGATTTTATACATACGACTTTTTAATAATTAATCACTACCTTGAAGCACTTGATCTTCCAAGTCGAAGAAGGAGTGACTTGGATATAGTCTTCTCAATCTCATTCATGTAAAAATTATAAACTACTATATGGTAAGTATAAAAATACTCAATGAGCATGTATACATCATTAAACAAGTGACATAGGTATTTAATAACAAGATATATTAATGGAAGTCAAATGTCAATAAATACAATGAAGAATATTAGTATATCAAATTTATATGTCAAAGGTTAATTAATTGCACACCAAATGCCTTTTGAAATTCAAAATAGGTAACAATGATAACAATGATAAACAATAATAGATAAAGGAATGGTTATCAATGGTAAACAATAAGAAATAAGGTTTGGAATCAATGAAGAGGTAAACAATACTCATATCATGTAGATAAGACTGATAATGAGCCATGAATATGTATAATCTCATATCAATCTCATATCATGTACATAAGGTTGATCAAGCCCTATGGCTAGGACAGTTAACCATTCCCAGCTAGGGTACCATGTAAAGTCAATGTGCATATTACTGACGGTATTTACCCGTTATCTCATTGGTAAGAAAGCTCTATCAAATCCATATATAAATAGGTCAATGGATTTCAATAACAATATCAAGTATTTATTAGAAACATTATAATACAATGACATTTAATCGGTATACATGGGCTTACTTAACAATCGGTATCAATACATTTTTATGAACATGTAATGGTTTCCTTATTTGGTATAAAGGTAGCAACTTATCAATAAATATCATTGTACATGATTAAACAATTGGTGTGCTTACTTTTGGGATGATTTGGGTACATGATCAATCAAGTACAATATCATGATTCGAGTTTTCGATATAAACAAATTCAATAGGTATTGCAAATTTTAATAACAATCAATGGATATGGATCATTTTAATCTTGAAGAAAATCAAAGGATGATCAATTGCAATAACAAAATGATATTCAATCAAGAAGAAAATATGTTGTTTGATTCAACAAGTCAAAAATATGGTTATACATAATGATATATACATAACTCACCTCACTGAGCACTTCCTATTGCACTTTACTTATTCTTTTCGTTTCTAATTATATTTCCTTGGTTCATTGCTAAAATGCTCCAAGATAAAGAATTCCCATAATGAAGATCCACAGTGTGTCAAGATCAAAGATTTTGTTCAAAATAGTAAAGCTCCTAACTTTTCTGTTGAGGGAGATGTATTGAAATGTAAGGGTTGATTGTGTGTTCTTGATGTTAAAGGGTTCAAAGAGCATATCATGAAGGAAATTCATTATTCTCCTTACATAGTGCATCCGGGGATAACAAAGATGTACCATGACTTGAAGGAACTTTACTGATGTCCACACATGAAGGGTGATGTAGCAAAGTTTGTTTCTAAATGCTTAGCCTATTAGCAGGTAAAACTTGAACATCAGAAACTTTCTGGTTTGCTTCAAGAGATCCAGCTAGCAGAGTGGAAATGGGACCAAGTAACTATGAATTTTATGGTGAGTTTGCTAAGAACACAGAAAGGGTATGATTCAGTGTGGGTAATAGTGGATAGGTTGACTAAGTCAGCTCACTTCTTAGAAGTAAAGACAACTTACACAGCTGCACAGTATGCCCAACTCTATGTGGATAAGATTGTAAGGCGTGGTGTTCTAACAGTGATTATATCTGATAGAGGTACTCAGTTCACCTCCAGATTTTTGTAGAAATTCCAAGAGGCATTGGGTACTACGTTGTATTTTAGCACAACATTCCATCCTCAGACAGATGGAAAGACAGAGAGAACTATTCAGACACTGGAGGACATGTTGAGATTGTGTGTGCTGGACTTAAAAGGTAGTTGGGATCATTTTCTACCACTGATAGAGTTTGCCTACAACAATAGCTACCATTCAACCATTGGAATGGCACCATATGAGGCTTTCTATGGCAGGAAATGTAGATCACCTGTATGTTGGGTGGAACCGGGTGAAAAGCAGTTAGAGGGACCAGATCAGATCAGATAGACAATAGAGAAAGTACCTATTATACAGCAGAGAATAAAGACTGCTTTCAATAGGCAAAAAAGCTACCCAGATCCAAAGAGAAAATATGTGCAGTTTACAATGGGTGACCATGTGTTTCTGAAGATCTCTCTTATGAAATGAGTGATGAGATTTGTGAAGAAAGGCAAGTTGTCACCTAGGTATGCTGGACCCTTCGAGATATTGGATCGGATTGGCAATGTTTCATACAGACTAGCTTTTCCACCTAATATGGGACATATACATCCAGTGTTCCACATTTCTATGTTACGGAAGTATGTGTCAGATCCATCTCATGTGCTTTAACCTCAAGAGATTGAAATTGATGAAGCATTATCATATGAGGAAGTCCCAATACAGATTGTGGATCATCAGATCAGACAGCTTCGAAATAAAAGCATTCTTATGGTTACAGTATTGTGGCATAGCAGAAGTATAGAGGAATGTACTTGGGAGAGTGAGGCTGAGATGAGACAAAAGTACCCCCACCTATTTAATGAGTCAAGTTTTTATTCCACCCTATAGCTTTAAAGTAAATTCGGGGACGAATTAAATTGTAGTGGGGTAGAATGTAACACCTCAGCTTAAACCCAACTTGAAACATAAAAGGGGAATGTCAAGACCCAACTCGGGAGTCGTGACAGTCCTAGGGTATGGGTGTTGCCTAAGCTACCAGTACCATGAAGAACCCATTTAACTGTATTATATGGCATGCAATTCATGAAATCAGCTTAAATAGCTTAATAATGCTGCATAAATTTTGACAGCATCTCCTCTATAATATGACTATGCCCAGCTGTAAAACATGCAATAAACACTTCCAATATACTTCAACATCATTACTCAAATCAATGATCCCTCTGGATCTCCAATAACCACTCAATATATGCATTTGTATATCAATTCATTTTCATGTATTGCATAACATATATATATATATATATATCCATAGTATAATTTTATATGCAAAACTATAAAGATGTAAACACACATATATACATGCCATTCCTTAGTTTACAGTACAATGGAACCTCTATTCTGTACAAATATTTACATATACTTTTGGGACTGGAATTTATATGTCATAAGTATCAAAATTCCAAGGCGAGGATAGGAGGTGCCTATGGAATACGAGCCTCATTGCAGACCTGAAAATATAACTACTAAAGGGGGTGAGTATAAAAATACTCAGTGAATCCATATGTATAAAAATGCAGTAGATGTTCATAATACCATGGTTGCCCATACATGGCCTGTAGAATCAATATAAGATAACAAGTGAAGAATATACCAAGTGTCCATATCAATATTCATATAAGTATCCAAATCAATATTCATGTAAGTATCCAGTGTACGAGTCAATGCATATATGATATAACAGGATTGGGTCAAATGAAAAGTGCATTAGCACTATTTGTAATTTAATACTCTAGCACTATCATAAAGTGCACAACCCATATTACATAAGGGGGATCATCTCTTATGACTAAGGAATATAACTCTCCTCCCTAGCAAGGGTCAAATAAATACAAGTGTGCACACAGTCGATGGAATTACCTGCTACACCATCGAGGTAGCCCTGTTTTAGTATCATATGGGTGTGTCTCCATATAACAATATAAATAGCATAAATAGAACTCATATAGATGTAGAATGATCATATACATATTTATAATGAATAATATAACAAGTTTGGATAATGTCAAAAAAATGCCCGGCGATGCAAATCATGCATGATTATACATAAGGACTCACCTTTATCACAATTTATCATTTTTTCCCCCAATCCACTGTTCGAGCCCCTACTCGGCCCGCCATTCAACACTTCGAGTTGGAGTACTTGACGGTTCACCTATTTTCACAAATAACACTCCGGGAAGACTTTAAAACATCACAAAACACATAATACACATCAAATCACATAAGGAATACACATTATACCCTATAGAGCTCACTTTGCACATTTTACACATTTACCAATCCTTAATGCCATAAACACATTCTATCACTATATATAACTTACATTTCACATATTTATCACTTATGTAGCATATTAAGAACTCATATATACTTAACTTAGTATTTCACATCAAACATATTCCATAATTCACATATGCTTTCCAAGTACTTATATCAATTATCTTTTACATAACTAAACTTATACACTTCCATCATTTTCATCACTTAACCATATTCAAACACTTCCTTCCTAATCACATTAGCCTAACACATTAAACTAACAAAGTTAATATGGTTCCACCTAAATGGAAATGATTCCATTCATCCATTTTTTAGCACCGTTCTTTCAAATAACATACATATGCATTAAATACATAACATTGATCCATTTAAACCTATTAAACATCAAAGCACCTAACCATTATTCATTCTTATATGGTTCGGCCAAAATAAGAATTCCTTCAAATGGATTTCTTTCCATCATTTAATCATTAAATCATTACATACACACCAAATACACAT
>CANXYC010859702.1:0-18405 GCA_948193065.1 Aleurites moluccanus | reverse complement strand
AAAGACTCTTTATTTTGTAATTATGGATTCTTCTTTAGTAGTTCCATAGTTTTGTAATGAAGAATTTAGTAAGATAATATAAAAGAATGAAGTTGTGTAAATGAGATGTAAAATATTGAATTTGGAAAAAGGGTATTAAATGTGATATGTATGTTGTAGTATGAGATAAATAAGGGAATAGAAGTGTTGATTGTTTAGGTTGTGTTATTCTGAATATGAAGAGAGGGATTTGAATCCTGGGATAGATTGGAAAAGTAGGGAAATTATGGTGAATTTTCTGTAGAAATACAGAATAGGGTTCTACGGGTTTAGGTGACCTTATGCCATCCTAATACCCTAGAACCGTCACATTTCCTAAAATTGGGATGTGACATAGACGATTTACAAAATAATATACTAGCAACACCAAAATTTTTCAAAAAAAGGAAATCTTTTGTAAAAGTGAGCATTTTTTGTAAAATGGATGATTTACAAAATAATATAATAGCAACCCCAATATTTTATAAAAATGTGAAATATTTTGTAAAAGTGACTGATATTTTGTAAAATATACGATTTACAAAATAATACACTATTAACCCCAATATTTTGTAAAAAATAATAATATTTTGTAAAAAATGATAATATTTTGTAAAAATGACTGATATTTTGTAAAATTGACGATTTACAAAATAATACACTAGAAATCCCAATATTTTATTAAAAAAAAAAGAATATTTTATAAAAATGGTTGATATTTTGTAAAATTGACAATTTACAAAATAATATACTAATAACCCTAATATTTTGTAAAAAAGATAAATAATTTATAAAAATGACTGATATTTTATAAAATAGACAATTTACAAAATAATACATTAGAAATCTCAATATTTTATAAAAAATGAAAATATTTTATAAAGGTAACTGATATTTTATATAAATTGATTAATTTATTATTTTTAATTTTCTGAAAATATTTTTTATTTCTTTTATATTATTTCTACTTTTTTAATTAATACAAAATATTCCAACTTATTATATCACATTCTAATTTGAAAAAAAAAAATCAAATTACAATTTGGGATTTAAAATTTTATTTTCATTTTTTTGTATTATTATTAATTTTTAAATTTGCTAAAAATTATTTTTTTTATTTTTTTATATTATTTCTACTTTTAAATTAATAAATAATATTTCAAATTGTTGATTTAAATTACAATTTGAAAAAAATCCAAATTGTAATTTGCGGACAAAATATTTTTTATTTTTCATTTTTCATATATTATTAATTTTTTTTTCATACACTAAATATTATTAAATCAAAATAATTATTTTTTATTAATAACACATTTTATGTCCAAAGTTTGATAAAATATTTGTTGAGCAGGAAATTATAATAATTTGGCCGGGAAAGTCTACAAAATTTCATAACCGATTTTTACGGGTAAACTTAGTACCCGTTCGGTACAGATTATGAAAAGAAAAAAATAATTTTTTTGAATGAGAAATTGATTTTGGTTCAGTTTATAGTTTTTGGTAAATATCAAAATTAATAAAAGTAATTATCTGGATAGTTAAAATTTAACTATTTGGATCAGTTAGAAATTGAAATTTTTCAAAATTGAAATTTTTCAAAATAACTGAATTTTAGATTAAACGAGTAGTTAATTTAAAAAAATTAATAGACAAATATATATTTATGAGTTTATAAACAGTTTTTAGATTGTATTTTATCAAATACAAATATATAGTTAATTATTTTTAAAAATATCACTTTTAATAAAAATAATTTTTTCTCATATGAAAAGTTATTTTCATAAATTGTGTCTTACGCTGCACTTATCATTTTTCTATTCTCAAGTAACTTATTATTTGAAGTCACTGTAGAATTTATCTTCTAATTATTGTATTATTTTATTTTATAGGGACTAAATTAATGATTAACCTTATTCTTAACAACGCGAATGTCGAAAATTTGGTGGGCTTAAAAGCAAAAAGCGTTAAAAGTTGAGGTACTACAGATGAATTTGCCAAAACAAAGAAAACCTGTCACTTGAAAAATCTTGCCAAATCACCGCCACCATCCCGCCACAACACATTCTCTCTTCTTCTCTTGTTGTTGCTCAATTCTTGTGCATTTGTAGTTTGTTTTCTTCAATCATGGAAATTAACGATGGCGAAGAAGAAGAATTTGAATTCTCGAGGAATTACTTTCTGGCAAAAGAGTTGGGCGGTTCCGGTAAGAAATCAGCCCACAAAATATCCGATATTGATCTGGTCGATGAACAGGTTCTCTCTAATTCCATCAATAACACATTTCTCTTTATTTATTATTTCCCTTTTTAAATTTTCCTAAATGATTAATGGTTTTTTTTTCTGGTTCCCTACAGGAGCTGAGAGCAGCTTCAGCTAATATGGAACCAAAGCATGAGAAAGAGATTATTGCTCTTATGAATAGTTATAAGAAGTTATATCCCAGATGGGTTTTTGAGCTCAGGTAGTTTTTACTCCTTTTTGCATTTTTAATTTTGGTTTTTTCATTATCAGAAGTTTGTATTTTTGTTTGTTAAATTGTACTTCATGAAAACTATTAGTTGGATTGTTATCCCAGTAATAAGATGAAAATGCTTAAACTATGTAAAATTACCTTAATGTGATGAAATGCCTAACTATATGTATGATTCAGATTTGAACAAAACGAGAAATTATTATGAGGGTTTCTTTACTAGCAAAAGTAGTAGTATCATAGCGTAGCAATTAATAGACATCTAGTTCAGGAAACTGATGGAAATGAGTTCAGCTGGAACTGGAAAGTTTCTTCATATTGATAAAAGGGTTTACAACGAAGTGCATTCCTTAGCAATTTAAGTGGTTACTCTCAGACATCATTTATCTTCCTAACATTGCAACTCGTTTGTGTTTTATTCATTGATGGCTGCACTATTTTTTCATTTTTTTTTCTTTTTAAGTTGATTGTTATTAAGGCATATATGTAAAAGTTCTACTTGACATCTTATTAATGTTTTTATTTGTTCTTTATTGTAAATTAGGTGTGGTTTCGGCCTTCTAATGTATGGATTTGGATCTAAGAAGGCCTTAATTGAAGATTTTGCTTCTACAATGTTAACAGAGTATCCTGTAGTGGTTATTAATGGATATCTTCAGTCAATTAATCTAAAACAGGTACCATCCACTAAAACATAATTCTAGAATGACATGACTAACTTGAAAATTGTCATTGCCTGGCCTTTAGATGCAAGTATGAATTTAATGGCTTCTATGCCTAGGATATTGCAAGCATAGGACAATGTATACTATACCAAAAACAGAAGGCGCCATTTTCTTCTGTCTCATTTAAGACTATTACTTTTCTTGTTATTTGCTTGCTCAGCATGTCTTTTGCAAGTTGAGGCATAAACAGGGGAAGCATGCTATGTTGTCCAGTTTTCTCTCATGCTCAATTTAAATGATGTGATGCTTTAGGTCATTACAGCCTTAGCTGAACTTTGGTGGGATCAATTGAAAACCAAACTAAGGACTTCATCAAGTCTGCCAAAAGTTCAAAAGCCATTTAGTACTCGATCCATGGATGATCTTCTTGCATTTTTGGATGGATCACTGGAAGAGGAAATTGATTATTTCCTATGTATTGTTGTTCACAACATTGATGGACCTGGGTTAAAAGACTCTGAAAGCCAACAGTATCTTGCACGAATTGCTTCTTGTTCACATATCCGTATCATTGCCTCTGTTGACCATGTCAATGCACCCCTGTGTAAGTGTATTGTTGTCATTTTCAGTTATCTGTGGACAGGATGCTGGCTATTTGTGACATTCTGTTACTTGTTGCTCTTTTACTTGCTTTGGTTAAATTCTTGTTAGAAATATATTGCTTCATATGCCCTTTTGACCAAAACTGCTCGATTATTTTTTTAGTGCCTCGTTATTGTCGGTAGATCACTAATGCTTGCCTCCATTCACTATTAATTTGTTGGCATGGGAAGTCATTTTCCCCTTAACGAAGTAAAGCATCCCAAAAACTAGGAAAAATAAAATGTTTCCTAGGAAAATATTTCTAAAAAACAAATGGAACTTTTCTTATCTTTGTCCATTTTTTTTATATCATGATTAATTGTCTTATTAATTTTCTGTCTTTGAATCTAATGAGCATGTTCTGGCTTCGTTGGTAGTGTGGGACAAGAAGATGGTTCACACACAATTTAACTGGTATTGGTATCATGTTCCTACCTTTGCACCATACAAGGTTGAAGGAATCTTCTTTCCTTTGATTCTTGCACACAGTAGCACATCTCAAAGTGCCAAAACAGCTGCAATAGTTTTACAGAGTTTGACACCCAATGCTCAGAGTGTCTTCAAAGTCCTTGCTGAATATCAATTATCTCACCCTGAAGAAGAAGGCGAGTAGCTAAAATATACATATATGGTTTGGAGCATTACATTTCATATTTTAAATCTTACACATCTTATTTCATTTGTCATCTTCAGGCATGCCATTTGACAATCTTTATACGGAATCTCGAGAGCGCTTCCTTGTGAGCAGCCAGGTTACCCTTAATTCCCATTTGACAGAATTTAAAGATCATGAGTTAGTCAAGACCAGAAGGCGCAATGATGGCCAAGATTGCTTGTATATCCCTCTTACAACTGATGCACTTGAAAAGCTATTTTCTGAAATCAGTTTATAATGTATTTTCTTATTGATACGACTTTGCTCATGACGCGAATAGTTTGTTTATCTTGAATAGTATGTTTACATGTTTATGGTGCATTAGTCAAGATTATGATTTTGCGAGTAAAGGTCTCCGCATTTAGATCTGCTGGAAGATTCTTCGTTTTGCGCTCAGGTTTGCAAGGTGATGCCTGGCTACAGGAATTTTTACAAAGGGGATCTCTTGGATAGTCAATGGCTTCAAAATTTTATTTGGCCATATGTAGATGAATTTCTTAGCAGTATAATTCATATGCAGATGAATCTCATAAGATCTGGGTGGCAGAATGCCGTACAAACAATTGCAACTTTCTTTGGCACAAGTAGTCCAAAATGCTAGATGGCACTGATCTTGATAACTATTAAACTTCTTTCATGCAAGATAATGTTAAAATATTCTTGACAATCATAAATTTTTAGTTCTTTGAAAGAGAATTGAATTCAAATTATATTAAATGTATTATAAACTAATTTGTCAGAGATTTCAAAATTAAAACCAATTGATCATTGATTTTTTTAAATTATTAGTTTCAAATAAAGATTCCAGAAAATATTTAAGCACATTTACTCCTAGTATTATTAACCACAGGTTCTAGGTTGAAGAGCATCCATTTGAGCCATACATCGACATACAATAAGGACACTTGGAATGTAATTAAAGAGATAATTATATAAATCCCTCCCACAAACACAGTTAAATATTAACAGAGATAAATACATGAATCCCTCCGATAAACACATTTAATTATTCACATAGTAACAGTTATGCCAGTAAGATAAACATGGATGGCAGATATATATATATATATAATTATATTGCGATCCTTGGATTGGAGCCCACTTCCAACTTTCTTTGGAACAAAAGTTAATTCAAGGCAACTGTGCTTATCATCCCCAAACTGCTCATTGCTGTCACAGGAACCAGGTGAATTATTTTTTCTTTTGCTTCTTTTGAGGCTCAGATTTACTGCCTGATAATACAAATTGCGACACCAAATGAGTAGCTTCCATACACCATTCAAAAGACAAATGCTAATTGAACCCAACCATGAAGAAATTATACACGACTATAGCTTGTAAAAGAGATATAGGCCGTGTAAAATAACGTTTTACTGTAGCACAGTGTTTTGATGCAGTAAAACATCATTTTGGATGTTTGGCATTAAAGATCGAAATCACGTTTTACTATAATAAAATGTGATTTTGGTCATTTGAACTGGTTTTTTAAGCTATAATGAGCAATTTATTGCAAAATCCATTTTAACAAAACTCCAATTTGGCAATTGGGTTGCCAAACACCCATATAGAAGGATACAAAAGTTAAAGCCTTTTGTTCGATTTTCAAAATTTCAATTATAATTAGATGTTCAATTTGTGTCAATTAAATAAATAACCTTTAATATTGATGTCAAATACAAGCAAAACCCAAAGGGCATATGCCAAAATTTCAAATTGTGGACATAACACACACATATATATATATATTATTCCAAGGAATTTCATATAAGCATATGATATGGCATATTTAAGGAAGAGAGGTAGAGATAAAAAATGTGACAATATCAGATTTTTCTTTTTCATATTTTTCAGATTTCAGATATTATATGCAAAAAGGTTTCGGCATTAGTCATTAACCCAATATATGATTTGGGCATTTACTCATTAACCCAATGCAGACTCCTATTCTACAGTTCAATACACAAAAGTACAAAAAAGTTATTCCCCTATAGACCTACCCCAACCAAGAGAGAGCAAGTAAAAATGTTTAAGCTCGACTCACTCTGGCTTGATTAATATTAAAAACTGAAACTAAGATATTTATTAATCTCAAATAATGCTCAGTTCAAGCTGAAAGTACTAAATTCAACTTGTTTTATAGTCTAAAATTAAAATATATTTAAAGCTATATAAAATTTAAATACTTGATTAGACTTGTAAATCAATCAAGTTGAATACTCAAGTCGAATAATATAATACTCAAACTCGACTTGACCCGCTATTCATCAAGTGCGAGTTTGACTTGATTAAAACCGAATCAATTTTGAATATTTTGCTAGTCAATAGCTCATAGCTTGACTCATTTGCATTCCTTCACCAACCAAAAGCAGTAATTTTGCTCTAGAACATAGTACCTTGTACTTGCAACAATGATGTCATCACTACAACACAAATGAAGCATCCTTTTCATTTCATCCGCACAAAATGCGCCAATTCATCCACAGTTCAGGAAAAAAGACATACCTCCATATAATCTTAATTCTTCCCGAATTCCAGTGATATTACGGTCCTGAAATGAAGGAAAGATTCACATGTCATCTTCCTCAGAACCATGGCAAAAAATATTAAGGGAGTGTCTGTATATTGTCGGACTGGGAGGAGGCAGAGAACATTTGGATGTGGATTTTATAGTAATTGGTCACTAACAAGACCCAAAATATAATTTCATAAGATGAGACGTGTTAGATGTACAAGGAAAGACTGGCATGATTAAAGAAAATAACATGGGAGGCATACAAAAGGGAAATGTTATGTCCCAAAAGTGATAAGATTTGTATCACCTGCCAAACAAGGACATTATTCAGGAAGGAAAAATAAAAGATCAATAGTTGAAGCATATTAATGAAGTATTAAATAGTATGAAATGACTCCACGTCTGCATGTTGAGCAATTTATGCTCCATACTCTAGCCTTTAGAGTAGATGATGGATTGCATGGAAAGTACAATTGCCTTAAAAGAGGCTAAAGTTGAGATTATGAATATTGCAAACTCATATATTTGAATCATGTAAAAGGATTCGCATTACACTTATTAAAGCATCATTCTATTGTTTATAACTTTTAAGTGAGTCTTGTTAAAACAAACCATACAAATTGACCAGATAATGACCTGTCTCTTTTGTTGTGGAATGCAACCATATGCAAACAAAACCATGCGTTAATACTCTCCACATGATCCCAATATTGTCATCACTCATTATGTCAACATCAACTTTTATCCACTTTGAGAAGTCAAGAGCCCTAACTTTTTCTAGTTCACAGATTTATCATGTGCCAGAAGTATTTCTCAAAAATTTATATAGTAAACAACAACGCTGAATTGGACTACAGAAATGTGGATCAAGGCAATCTTAAATTATTGAGTTCTTCACGGCAGACAAAGTATGTTTAAGATAGGAAATTTTTTTTCGAAAACATGCAGGTGCTGCAAAACCAAAAGCATGCAAAATAGGAATATGCCAGATACAAAACTAACCGCATCATAAACTGGAATTTGGTTCCGCCAGAAATCTAGGGTAGGTAAAAGCAGTCTACCTGCAACATACACAAAATGGTCAAACAATTAAGCAGGCACAATTATGGAAAATATCATTATGTAGGAATTATTCAGACATCCAATAGAAATAAATACTTTATTACTGATTTCTGCAAATACAAGAGGAGACGTTTCAAAATATAGTCATCTCAAAAGATTAAGAAATGCAAAAAGTTAAGTTTAGCCAAAATAATGAAGAAAGACAGTTAATTTTAATTTTTTGAAATAAAAAAAAAAATCCATTACATTATAGATGTCAAGTTAAAACATGAAAAAATAACTCTATCCATACACATTCTCTGTATAGTGTATGCTTAACAGAAGAGGCAATACATAATATACTAGAGCCATAATGCATTTCTAGTGATAATAGTATATTGCAAGTAGATACACCAAAAACAAAAGTTGTAAATAGAAGGAAAAAAAAAGGCTAATTACAAAATGACCAATAAGATCTGCTTCAATAATAATTCAAAATTAGGATATTGGTGCCTGAAATTTAATTATGATGTAACACATTAGACATTGATTATAATAAAATTACGAGACCCTAAAGTTTT
The DNA here is from genome assembly GCA_948193065.1 of Aleurites moluccanus. Lineage (NCBI taxonomy): Eukaryota > Viridiplantae > Streptophyta > Magnoliopsida > Malpighiales > Euphorbiaceae > Aleurites > Aleurites moluccanus. The sequence goes on along the minus strand of CANXYC010859702.1, from coordinate 9,821 downwards.
AAATAAGATCACATTCCGGTTCCCAAAATTTTAAAGAATATTTCATTCTCTGAAATAATATATTATAAAATACTTTAGTCCCTCAAAATATATACTATAAAATTGCTATTATCACTGACCAAAGTGCGCATTAAAGCATACCCTCAGGGAATATTTTTGTCGATAACCAAAGAAAGAGAAAAGAGAAGGATGAGGTGGGGGGAAGAGAGGGAGAGAGATCAAGGAAAACCTCTAATAAGTCTAGATGTCAGGCTAAATGTAATATCTTAATTTGAATGCTACAAAAATTACTTAATTATGCAATAGAAAGCTCACCTGATCTTGATCTTTTAAGACTCAAAGATTCTGGAGAGAGAATGCATGTTTTCTCTTTGCTTTTCCCAGTAAGAGGACTTGCCTTTGTAGTCAAAATAAGAGGAAAACACAAAAAGTTAGAAGACAAGAACATTCACGCAGAAAGTATTAATGGCAGGCTGATTGCAAGCAAGGTAAAAATTGCAAATTGAGGATAGAGATGAGGAGAAAACTTATCAATACATAGATGATAATAGGTAACTTATTTATCAAAAACTGCATGAATGCTTATAGCAAGCTAAAGGAAGAAAAAGTAGGACTGAATTCAAATCTAGATAAATGTTTAAGCAAAAAAACAAAAGCCAAAGTGAATAGATGACAGAATGTGTCTATATATTTGGTACATTGGACTAGAAACGAGATTCTATTAACATATCATATCTGGTATTTCTTAAAAAAGAGGATACATTCTGCCAGGTCAAACTCTCAATACAATGGTGAAGATATTGTACGATTCTGTAGAAAAAAGGACAAATAAAAACACATTCATCTTAGAACCAAAATTTAGAGGCTTAATTACAGACAAAAAAAAAATCCCGAATCTTTGTATATTTTATAATTCCATCACATACTTTAAAACTGGGCAAAATCTAGCATAAACTTATTAATGTATTACAATATTATCGCCAGCTTAACTTCAGGCAAACATCTACCAGAATTTTTTGATATGTTAGGTTAGTATTATAAACAATGAAAATAAAAATAAAAAAAAGAAATAGAAAAGTCCACTAAAATTTTCCTCTAAACAAGGTTATTCTAATATGGGGAAAAACAAAATTCCAATGTTATCTTCTTGTTCTCAAACCTCAAGTAGTGACCTTCACAGTAGGTAAAACTTTCCTTTTATCAATAGATCTCACCCACTCGTGCCGTTACTCATCTCAACACCCATGAACTTGCACAAATCTTAATACCCTCAAAAGAAAAAAAAAAAAAAAAAAAAATAAAAAAAAAAAAAAAAAAAAAAAAAAAAAAACCCCAAACAAAAAAAAAAAAAAACCACAAAACGTTCCTTAAAACAACAAAACCCCCATCAACTTCAAAAAAAAAAAAACCCCACAAAACAAAAAAAAAAAAAAAAAAAAAAAAAAAAAAAAAAGAGAGTTATGGAGCAAGCAAGACTTCTTATATTAATGAAAAAGATAAGTTTACATGGATTTTCCTTTTTTTTCCAAGGAATGTGACATAATACTCATCTAACATTTCAGTAAATTTAGATCAATTCTCGCCTAAATTTAAGCCGATGATAACATTGCAACAAATTAAAAGTTCATGCTAGAAATTGCCAAGTTTTAACGTGTAATATAATTATAAAAAGTGCAAAAGTTAAAGATTTTTCCTGTAATTATGCCAAATATAGATCCATTTCTAGACATGCAAGCACATCAAAATCAACTTTCCCTAAAGATACTTCAGTTAAGCAACACAACCAGGTGCCATATAAGCATGGAGCTATTGCCCATAAAGTGGATACAATAAAGTACATAAGATTTAGAAGAGCTTACATGTCTATCAAAAATAATCTTCCTTCTAGCTTTCTTCATGGAAAAACCACCTTTCTCGACAGATATTTGTTCACTCTGCTCTTTGCTTTTCAAATTTTCAGATAAATTTCTCAACCTTCTTGCAGCTTTTTGCATTTCTTTTGGTCTGGCCTCTTGTTCCTGGAGAATTGAATGTGAACTCTTCTTCAGTTTCCTTCCAACTGGTTGCTCAACAACTTCTGACATCACCTCTCTGTTTTCCTGCTGCATTAAGCACCCAGACACAGGCTTTTGCTTCTGATTATCTTTCAAATCCAGTAAAGGTCTACTGTACTTTTTACTTCCAGAAGTACTAGGAATAGTATTCACTAAGCCCCTTTCTACAATTGATGGAGTAACATCATTCACTTCTGCAACAATTTGCACTGTGGAAGACATGATAGTGTCCTCAAAATTTTTTGAAGGTTGCTTTAAAATGATAGAATCTCCAATAGTTGGCGATACAAATGAACACTCTTCACATGTTACTTCATCATTAACACATCCTGATACTGCGTCACCTCGAGATGAAGAACCAGTACAAAAATTTGTAATTCTACTCCTTAACACATAAATGTTTCCCTTATTTTGATTTTTCTTCTTCTTTTTACTCTTTGGTTTATTGGTGACAGTCAGGTCCACGCCTTCAGGTCCAGTTGTTGTTGTATGGTCAAAGTCAGATGCATTGAGATTGTCCATTAAAGCACCATTTGCTACTGAACATTCTTTTGATTCATAATTTTTTATGTCCTTGCGTTTAATTGGACTTGAAATTGGTGTAATATCTTCTGTGTCTGTAACAGCTCTAACTTCAAATTACATAGGGAAGCAAAAAATATGAAGAAGACAGTTTTAGGGACATTTCCATAATTGTCAGGTACCCAAAAGAAAATTGTAATCTAAAAAGATATTGCACATATCAAAACCTGGATCAGACGTCGCCTTATTGAAATTATAGGTGTTTTGCAAATCAATTCCAGAATTAATAGCTTGTTCAAAGCAATTCTCAGCATATTCTTCCCAATAAGGGGGAAAGCCAAGCAAGAAATGATGAAACACCTGTTTAGAATGAAACAGAGTGAAAATTTCAATTTTGATAATCAAGAATCAATTGTGGTTCTGCAATATTGCAAATGAACATCAAATGCATTCAATCAATTTAATGAAATTTTTAAATAGTAAGCTTAACTCGAAGATGAAGAAATGAATGTCACCAAAAATACCCTATTATTATCTTCAAATTTTGACAAATTTATAACATGTGTTGAGAAGATATTAAGCAGCCACTCACAGTAACAGGTACATAATTTAAAAAATAAATAAAAGTGCAGACCTCAGAAGGAAACCCATTTTCCATAGTGCGTGTCTTGTTAATGGAGCTTTGGAAAATAACCGTGACACCATCAGCTGTTTCAAGAGTGCAAATATCGTATCTTTTGGAAATGGGTGCAGAATGAAACACTCGCAATGCTCGTTCCCTGAGCCATAATAATACTGCTTCTAATTAACTTCTAAAACTTCAAATCTCAACCAAAAAAAAACCTTCTAAGACCCAAATGGCATAAAACCCCAAAAAATGAAACCCTAGCAAAGAAAAAGAAGAAAAGACTTACTCCCCACTAGTGAAGCCAGCAACAGCAAGTCTCTTCCCTTGAAAATCATTTTCAGCTTTTACCAACCACCAATCCCGCAATGACACCTTTGGATCAAAAATTGAAGGAATAAGCAAATTGAGAGTGGAATTAAAAGGAGAAAATGCTTTGAGAAAGAGAAAACACTGTTTAACTGTTGGTCTAAAATAAGATGAATAACACTTGTCTTCGTTGTTGTTGTTGATTCGATCAGATCCAGCAAAAATAGCCATGGATACGTAATTGTTCAGAAACAAACACAAAATTTCAATTTAGATTTCAAATTTTGGGATTTTAATTGAAATTTGCAAGAACGAATTACGAAACTAAGAGCCACAGGCGGGAAAGATCCCGATGCTCCAGAAATTTAGAATAGAGTTAATTACTATTTTCTTTAATCAAATAAATAAATAAAGTATTTTTTTATTTTTTATATATATTTTAATATATTAATATATTCTTTCACCTAATTTTATAAAAAATTAATTTTAAAATATTTAATAAAAATTATAAAAATCTTATTTTTTATTTTTAAAATATATTTTTTATTTTTTATTTTAAAAAAATTAAATAATTTTTTTAATATAAATAAAAATTCATTTTCATATTTTTGATAAATTTAAAAATATAAAGTAAAAATATTTTTTTTTTAAAAAATTATTTTTTATTTGTTATTTTTATTTTAAAATTTTTATTTTTTAAAAAATATTTTTATTTATTTTATTTTCAAAGTTTTTAAAAAAATATAAAAATATATTTTTTAATCCTAAAAAATTTTTAAAACAAAATTATGATGTTATTAATTAAAAATAAAAAGTAAAGACATTTTTATCTTTTTATTATACTTATTAGCTAATTTAAAATTGACTAATAATAAAATTGAATGAAATAGTTAAATAATATATTATAATATTTATTAGGAGAAATTAGTATATTTTAAAAAAAAAATACTGAATCATTTTATAAAAAAAAATTATAATTAATTCTTTAAAATATTATTTAAAATGTGTTTGACACGGCGTTAATAATAGAATATAGTTAACACGGTTAAAAAGAGTAATAGTCACAAGAATAATAAAAGTATTCTGACTTTTATATGTAATAGCATTTTAATTTTTAATTATTTATTATTAGATAGTCAAACAACTGTTATTTATAAAAAAAATTATTTAAAATTTTTAAAATAACTCATACTTATTTAAATAAAAAAATTATTCTGACAACACTGTATTTTTTCAAATTATACTAAATCATTCATATATTTCTAAAATTATACTAAAATGTTCATACATTTTACTTTCGTTAGACAATGAAATCATTTCGTTCAATTCTTTTTCCGTTAATCAAAATTTAAAAAATTAATTTTTCATTAAAATATTTATTTAAATACCTAAAATATCTTAATTATTTACCAACCTCATAATCTATAACCACCTTCTTCTTCATTTCACAATTCTAAAAAAAAATTTATATTTCTCATAACCGCTTTTGAATAGGGTAATGTTATTTTTCAATTTTATTTTATGGGTTAATTTCACTTTATAGATAGAAATATTGATTCGATGGTTGTTCAGTTGTAGCTTTTTGTATGTATTGATTTTGATTTTTTTTTCTTGATAAAAAAATTGTAATGAACCTTGATAATGGGTATTGAAAAAAATAATCACGATATGGAGGAGGGAACGATGGAGATCAGAATGGGTATGTTTATAATTGTATAGAATTTGAATTTATTCATTTTATGCTAATTTTCGAATCTTGTATGGAATTTTCTATTGATTTTCCCTAATTTTAGTTTTTTTATTCGCATTGCAGAGTATAAAATTGTATCTGAAGTTGCTGGACCTCTTGTTATACTTGATATGATTAAGGTAAGTAGATACGGTGACTGCTTTTTTCTTTAAGAGAATAAAATAATTTCCATAATTATATTTACTGCAATATTTAATGGATAATGGGGCATTTTGTGATTTATTGTGTTACAGACTAAAATATCAAGAAATTGTTAATATTTCATTAGGGATGGAATGAAATATCAATAAATTTCTTATAGAAATTGTTTATATTTATGGACGGACAATGGAAGTGGACAATGGTGATACCAGGTGAGTAAGGAAGTGATTGAAAATGGTATAGGAATGAAAATAAAAATAAAGAATATTATGATTTTTTTATATTGATTTAATGAATTTTTTAATAGAATAACTTCAAATATTATCAGAAATAAAATGAAAAGACGTTTTAATATAATTTTAAAAATATAAAGGGCGATTTAATATAATTTAAAAAAATACAGAGATATCAGAGTAATTAATCTAAAATTAAATTATACTTATTTAAATAAAAAGATTAAATTATCTTTATTAAAATAATATTTAAATAAAAAAATAAATATTAATATTTATCTTAAATAGTCATTAAACATATTAACAACTAATAACTAATAATAATTTAATCAAACACTTATAATAATAAACTATTAGCTAACAATTATCAACTACTAGTTAACAAGTATGAATAACATATAACGACTGCTATGAATAACTAAATCAATCGAAATCTAAGTGTTACTGTCTATTAACTTAAAACAAACGCATCCTAAGGATTAATAGATAAATATTTATGAAATTTACATGTTTTGAAAATTTAATTGCAAATCTAATCATAATCACAATTTTCTTGAAAAAAAAATTGTTTGAAAAAAAATGTAATGTGTAATTTAAGAAATAATGTAATATTTAACTTAAAAATTTTCAAAACAAATCCCATTAATTTTCTTGAAATATATATATAACATCTGTATTTTTTAAATATTTTTAAAATCATATTTTATTTATAAATAATTATTATTTTATGAATATTTAATTAAAGTTATGAATATAAAAATATTTTTAGGATTTATTATATTTTAAAGAAATAAATATTCAAAAGTAAAGGAAAATATATTTTTCAAAATTAATCTTAATTTTAATTATTATGTTAAATTATTATATATTGTTTAATAATTTAATTTTTATACTTATTTATTTAGTTAAATAAATTATTCTAATTATTATTAATATTATTACTATTATTATTATTATTATTATTATTTTAAGAATTTTTAAAAATTAAATTTACGTTTAAATAATTTTTATTAAATTGAAAAAAAAATTATTTTTCAAGTTTTAATAAGTCAAAATTAAGTATATTTTATAAAAATTTTATTGACAATTTATTTATAATTTTTAGATTTAAAATGAATTTTTTACCAATTTTCAAAAAAATAAAAAAATAGACCAACCCGAGATTGCCAAATGGCAGCCTCGGGATGGCTACAGCAAATTAAATTTGCTGAAACAAGAAATGAAGAATAGAAGAAGAAGAAGAAGAAGAAATGGTTAAGGCAGCCACTTTGGCCGCTATTTTTTATTAAACCATATAGAGGTGGTCAACACCTCTTATATCACCTTATAAATTACCATAAGGAGAGTTTATAGACATTATTTTTATTCAATTTCAATCACTAAATAAAGAGTTATTTAAAGTAGACCCTATAACTTTGAACATGATTTAATAATGAGTTACTTTTATTATATTGGCTAAAAAATTCAAATGGTCATAACTTTTTTATTTGAACTCCAAATTGAGTGATTTCAGTTCCTATGGTTTCGTCTTGATCTCAGCTTTCATTTGGTATCCAAATCTCCACCCGATGGTCACCAGAAAATGAGATTGAAAAATGGGACCACCAAATTTTTTATGACAGATTCTAGTCAATTTCGGTAGCCATTTCCAATAATTTAAGTTTTGTTGAACTCCTCTCTTCATGAACTTTCCGATGGTACCTATTTTGCCCCATTGGATATCGGAGCCGGGATCAAAAAATGAGACGTGCGTATATTTTTCTGGCAACTAAGAGTAAATGAGTTTTATTTTATTCTAAAAATTATTATAAATTATTTGGAGGATTATTGTATAAAATTTTATAAAAAATATTAAATATTGACACAGATATTAAAAATATTTAGACATAAATAATTGACAACTATATTTATATTGAGTGAATAAATTAAGATAAATTAATGTAATTAACTTGGAGTTATTATTGAAATTATTTGAATGATATTTGTGAAACTTAGATACCGAAAGTTAAATTTTTGTGAAGAAAATTATTTGAGGCAGTAGTTAAAATTCAGCGAATAAATTAATTGGAAGTAAAATAAATTATTGGAGCTCAATGAATATTTTATATGAAAAATATTATGAGTATGGTGACAATTAAATATATTTTGAGGTAATTAATTAGTGAAATATTAATTATGGTGTATTGTTAATTAAGGATTATTTAATTTATCAAAAACTGATATTAAAAATTAAATTTCAAAATAATTAACGAATGAATTATTTAGGAAATTTCAAAATTATTATTTTAGAGTTTGTTAATTTCAGATTAATTATATTTAATGGGTTCATATAGAAAATAAATTTTCCATATTTATTGAGTGATGATTGAGTATGTTGGAAATTATTAATGGTTTGGAGGCCCAGAGGGGAAACTGTGTGATGTCGGATGTAGGCCTATGAGTTTATTTATTGAAAGTATTATCGTTTTATTTCAGGGGGTTACGTCCTAGTTTTAGAGAAAGTTTTACCAAAATTTTGACAAATCCTTAGAAGATGTTTCTTGTCATTCTAAAGTTTAATTCATGTTGTCTATATTTTAATAATTTATATATATTATTCAGTTGGTGTTTCAGGCGCTCCGAGTTGTTAGGCTTCAGGCGCTCCGAAGAGAGTTTGTCGATTGAGTTGTCAAATCAGTGAGTTATATAGTTTAATATAACACCCCATTCCCTTCATTTATTTTATGTTGCATTGCATAAGTGTATTATATTTCATAAAACATAATGAATTAGATTGTGATATGTGCCAGTGCCATGGTTGTGGTGACGATTGAAATATGATGATGGGTTATGATTATAAATGATATGTATTGTTTGTAATTGTTGGATGAGATTGGAATGATATAAGACCATTTAGGATATCAGTATGATTATGATATAATGGTTATGGATTGATGAACATGATATGATGAGTTATAACTGGCGTGACGGCGGAGGTTTGCTCATCGCTCGGCGTTGCTTAGCTACGGTCGTGACAATGAAACCCTACGGATTGAATCTAAGAGATAGTATTTGGAATCAGAGAGCCAAATGTGGGGGATCAGCTCCCTATATTGAGGTTTAGGGTGGTTCCTATAGACTAATTCTCATTCTTGGATGATTAGATGATTTGATGTGTTATGTGATTCTGTGATTTGATAAATAGTTCCATAAGGGATGTTTTGTTTGATTGATTATATGATGGCATGATGATTGAGCATATTGCATTGCATAATTAATTTGTATGTGAGTGGTAGGTTATGTTATTTTATATAGTTCACTGAGTTGAACACTCACCCCTGTTTACCTATTTTTCCAATTTGCAGGTGAGCGTTAGAAGTTGAATTATTGTCGAGTCACTCCTACCATTTTTTTCTTTCACTAGTGAAGATTATGTATTTATTTATTTTATTTTCGTTATGTATTATAAATTTAGATCTTCGCATTGTTGTTTTTGTTATATTCGGGTTAATTTCACTTAGTCTCTAAAATATTAATTAATGTACATTATGGTCCTCCAACTTGATTTTATTACTTAAATATTATTTGGGTTCACATAATGATTATGTTAAAGTACTTTTGTTATTAGAATCTTTAATAAAAAATATGATGTGGCATGCCAGCAAGGTATTTTTTTAATAAAAAATTGCCACATCAACCTCTTGCAATTGGTTTTTCTCTCTCCTTGCAAGGAAAACCACACTTTTCTCTCTTCCCATCCATTTTCTTTTCTCTCTATTAATATATTTCACCTACTAAAGCTATAAATGTGCTTCTTCTTTTTTCCATTTATTATAGTTTGTAAGAGCTTTAAACTCTAACTCAGAAAAAAAAAAATACCATAAGTCATTCCTCAAAGATCTTGTATCTCAGAGGATGCCATTAGCAATGCTCATATTAAATATACCTTGCTAATATGTGATTGTGGAAAAGAAGTTTCCCTTAGAATCTTTGTTAGGCATTAAAATTAAGCTCTTTTATTAGTATTTTAGATGTCATTTTATATTTAATTAAGATAGTTTCTGTTTTTATTAGGTTAATTTTGTTATAGTTTTTAATTTTAATTTCAAAATTAAGATTTAGTTAGATTTTGATAGATTTAATAAGATTTAAATTTAATTTTGAATAAATATTTGATTTGATTTGATTTTGATTTTGTTAAGATTGTT
>CANXYC010859701.1:0-12763 GCA_948193065.1 Aleurites moluccanus | reverse complement strand
AAAATTTGTCTTTCCGTTTAAACTAAAAATTTTTTTGTTCCAACTACACCATATTCACCCCCCCCCCCCCCCCCCCCCTGAGTCAAGCTAAGAAGCTGATGGAAAAAATTTGAAGCTATGGAAAGGCTTCTCAAGAACATCAAGAAGCATGAGGATCTCATGGATGTTGATGATTTTACTCTTTTCCCAAATGCTAGGGTTCCTCCAAAATTTAAGATGCCTAGCATGGACAAATTCGATGGCACCACTTGCCCAAAGACTCATTTGAAAATGTATATGGGAGCTATGAACCCATTGGGGGTGGACAATGAGCTCTTTGCTTAATTGTTCCAGCAGTCGCTCACAGGTGCTACAATGAGATGGTTTGTCGACTTGGACACCAACTTTAAGAAAACTTGGGATGATATTTGCAATGTTTTTATCAAGCAATATCATTACAATATTAAGGTGGACATCACTAGAAGGGATTTAGAGACCACCGAGCTACACCAAATGGAGTCTTTCTCTATTTTCCTCACAAGGTGGAGGGCAAAGGCAGTCCAAATGATGAACAGGCCCATGGAGCAGGAACATATTGATATCAATATTAAGAATCTTCTTTCAAGCTATCAATCTTATCTCCAAACCCAATATTTGCTAGATTTCAAAGCCTTCATCACCACTGCTTCAAAAATACAGGATTTTATCCAAAATGGGCAAATCAAAGAAGAATCCTCTAGTTCAAGGTATAAAAAGAACACCCACTATACCCATAATACTCCCTCCAATCAGAAAGGCAAAGAAGTTGCTGCCATCTCTAACCATCCTCCTATGAGACTTGAGAGAAGATCCTTCACTGATTTAGGTATGTCTTTGGTCATGGTGTACAAGAAGGCTTTGGAATCAAATCTGCTTAAGCCTCTAGAACCTGGGGCACCCCCAAACCCCTTGCCCAAAAGTTGGAATGTAAATGATTATTGTGAATATCATCAAGGTACAAAGCATAAAACAGACATGTGCAAGACCTTAAGACATAAAATTCAAGACCTGGTGGACAGTGGTGATATCATTCCACTGAAGGTAAGACCTAACATCACCGCTAACCCTCTCGTAAGCCATCAAGCTAATGTCAATATCCTCCGCTCCTCCAATATAGAAATTGATCCAATCTCTTTGATCCGATCAATTAACGAGTTCTATTGTATCCTAGACCTTAATGACTTTATGGAGGAAAATATGGAGGCTACTCTCTTTGAGCATCCTCATGATTGGAAGTGAAGTGGAATTAGACCCCACCAAACTCATCCACCCAACCTTGGTTGCACCTGATAATTGGCACATTGAGAAGCTTTTCGGCCTTGATGAGACGTTTTCTTTCCTGCTCGAGTCAGAATCTGAGTCCGAGTTAGATTCAAAGTCAAAGTCTGTTGAGTCTATTTCTTTTTTTTTTTTTCCTCTGTAGAGTCTATAAAGGATCTCCCTGGTCCTTCTTTCAATTTTGATGTAGTCCATGAGGACAAAACATTTGTTAGCAATAAAAGTTTTCAATTTTACTTTTATTTCCCTGAGTATTCTTTCCTTCTTCATGAATCCAATTTAAATGAGACATCAAAAGAAAAAGAAATAAAAGAAATAAAAGAACAAAATAAAAAGTCAATAAATTTGGGCACAGATGATAAACTAAAAATCACATTCATTGCATAATCATTTTATGATAAGGCCTCTTTGTTCAAGATAGTTTAAGAATTTTTAGATTGTTTCGCTTAGGAACCTGAAGACATGACAGGTATCAATCCAATCATAGCAGTCCATAAGATTTTGACCTATGAAGATGTGAAGCCTATAAAACAAAAGTTACGGAGGATGAAGGCGGAGTGGTCTCTCAAGATCAAAGAGGAAGTTGCTAAGTTATTAAAGAACAGTTTCATTGAACCTGTCACTTACCCTTCATGGCTAGACAACATAGTGCCTATGCCCAATAAGGATGGGAAGGTAAGAATATGTGTGGATTACAGGGATTTGAACAAAGCCTGTCCAAAAGATAATTTTTCTTTACCTCACATAGAATTATTGGTTGACCACATGGCTGGATCAGAGGTAGCCTCCTTGACTGATTTATATGTGGGGTACAATCAGATACAAGTCTATCCACCTGATAAGGAAAAGATAGCTTTTGTGATAGAATGGGGAACCTACTGCTACAAAGTATTGCCTTTTGGTTTACAAAATATTGGGGAAACATATCAGAGAATGGCTATAACTATCTTTCATAACATGATTCATAAAGATGTCGAAGTATATATTGATGACATGGTTATCAATTCCAAAACGGTAGAGGGACACATAGACAAATTAAGGCATTTCTTCCTTAGGTTGAGACAGTACAATCTAAAGTTGAATCCTGCTAAGTGTGTTTTTGGTGCATCTTCAGGTTTGTTCTTGGGCCATATGGTGAGCAAAAAAGAACAGAAGTAGACCCAGCCAAATCAAAAGCCATTCTGGAAATGCCAGCCCTAAAAACAGAGAAAGAAATTAGGAGATTTTTAGGACATTAGTGACAATTCTTAGAGCTCCATGGTACTGTGTATAATTAGATGATTGAGTATTATAATGATGTATGAACAGTGTAATATTTAATGTTAATGTGATATTCAGAATGTAATGTGTAATGCATAATGATTGAAAATGTCAATGATAATAAAGTGATAAAGACAGTGACAGAGGTAAATGATAAAATATAATTTTCATGTTTTAAAAGAAATTTAGAAGTGCCATGTGTGATTATTAATCTATAAAGTTTAGAGTATAAGGATGAAAAATTATTGGGAGTATAAAAATAATTTTTAGTGGAAGCTGTGTAATTTTTGAGAGACCCGATTTTGGGTCTGGAATAGTATTAAAATTTCAAAGAAAACTCTGGCAAATTTTCTATAAAATTTATAAGTAATAAATGGAATTTAAGCATTGATAAATGAGATAATATAGATTGAATTTGATAAATGGATTGTTCATGGGTTCTATGAATTTCTGGTGACCTTTGGTCTACCCGTGCCTTAGGACCGTCGCTGCCCAAAAGTGGGTCATGACAATGGTGAACAAGTTGATTATATTTTGGGGGATATATACTAGGTTGATGATAATGTTTTTTATTTGGATTTGTGGATGAATATACATATTGTTTGTTATTGCCATAGGTTAGCTTGGTGTATTCCACGGGTTTTCGGTGGCCTTAAGCCCACCCATGCCGTAGGACTATCACATTCCGGTTTTGGGATATGACAAGCACGTGAAGATGGTATGCTTTAGAGAAGAGGATTTTCAGCTTGGCTAATGAATATGCCAAGTGGCATAACTAAATTCTAACAATTCTAACAACAAAAAACTTATCAAATAAGCTAAAATCAACTAACATATTTTCTAATTAACTTATAACAAACTAACTAATTAATATAGTTTAACACTCCTTTCAAGTTGGAGCTTATGGGAGTTTAGCCAGGCCCAATTTAGACACTAGATAGTTGTGTGTTGAAGTAGAAAATGGCTTTATAAATAGGTCAGTAAACTATTTTAGGGAGGAAATGTACTTAGTGGTTATGAATCTCTATTGCAATTGTTGTCTTACGATGTGACAATCTATACCTAGATATTTAGTTTGTTCGTGAAAAATTGGATTAGCTGCTATGTGTAAGGCAACTTGATTGTCACAATAAAGAGGAATGGGCAAAGTGACAGGAACATGAAGATCTCTAAAACTATATGAAATCCATAGCAATTTACAAATAGTAAAAGTCATGCATCTATACTATGCTTCTGTAGAGGATTCCGTGATCCCAATATGGTAATAATCCTAGAGAGGGGTGAATAGAATTATAAAATTCTAATGCAATTCTCACCCTAAATGCAATATAACAATAGATATAATGCAAATATATTTAAGTAGAGCAAGGGTTAGAGAATTCTTTGCCAATTATTTTTATAGTAGTTTGGAGCATAACTCTTCTCCTACGTCCACTTTTCTCAAGTCCACATCTTGAAGTTCCATTAGTTAACCGGGATTGCGCCCAAAGCTTACAATAGTTCTTTCCAAGATTTCGCCTTTATACTAGTTTGTTTAGGATTTCACCCAACAATAGGATACCATATATTATTATAAACACACTTTTGATATAAAGAGATTTACAAGTGTTTCTAACACTCATGCAAAGCTATCTTAAGAATATAAGATGAAGTACAATAGCGAACACAAAACAAAAGAGATTAAAGCATAAATATTCAAGTTTACAAGAGAGAATAAAGTATGAGAGCTTTTTTAATAGAATAGTCTTGTATGCCTTTCAATAATGTTCCACAAGTCTTGTTCCAACTTCATATGGTCATCCATTTATAGTTTTTAGGCCTTGTACAATACATATGACCGTTTGGCTGCATTAAATGCGAGATCTCCATCAAAAATTATTTTCGACGACTATTTTTTTTAACCAGAATTGTCCTATATGCATATGTAATGGCTATTAAGAAACTATAACGGGTGTTAAACCTTGAAAAGTAATGGTCGTTAAAAACTATAACGGGTATGAAAATCCTTTCTGTATCTCTAACCATTTTGCAAGTCAGTATGTAATGTTCGTGAATGTTTTCTTTATGAGGTTTACAAGGAAGGTTGTAACAAGCCTTACTAATGCTTAACGGGTGTGAAGAAGCCTTTTTTGTCTCCACTGAGTTTCAATCTTTTTGATGTAATGGCCTTTAGGATAGTAGTCACAGGCGTTACTACAATTTTTGTTAGTTTTTATGTTGTTTTCCATATATTTCTTGTAAAAAGACTTAAAACAACAATAATAAAGTTTATGGAGCATAAAATAACTCAGCTAGGAGATTTTATGTACATCAAAATCAACAAGGGTTTAATAATCTCCCCTTTTTTCTTATGATGATAAAACCTACTATAGATAGAGCATTCAAAGCACATCAATAAATTAAAGTTTTTTTCCTTACTCCCCCTTGATCCAAGCCATCTTATTTTAGCTTAAATACTCCATTATCTAATTGGTATCTTTATTTAATTTATGCACCAGTTTTAGGTGCATAGCCATAAATACAAGGATGATACCAAAAAGTTTAAACCATTCAAATATTAATTCAAATAACAATATGAATATTCAATATGGATTCATGTAACTCATATATATATATATATATATGTATATATCCCTCTTTTTGTCAAACATCAAAAAGAAATATAGTCAAAGTTAAGAGTTCATAAAGAAATATTCAAGCAATAAAGCAATTTATAGTCAATCATCATAAGAAATATTTAAACAACCATAATATATATATATATATATATATATATATATATATATATCATCCATGGCTTAAAATATAGCCAAAATATCCAAAATAAAATGTCCAATATCTAATCATCCTATTCAATGGCCAAAATAACAAAATATAAGTAAGAATTTGCCAACCAAAAAACCTATCAAATGGAAAATCAATAAAATATTAGGCTATAAATAAGTTTAGCCTTTAGAGAAAAAGGAGTACTAACAAGCATAATAGTTATACATGTTCAATGTCCGTCAAATAGTTTGAGGAAAGAAGAAGATAGAGGGATAGATAGATAAATAGTGGTAGAAGAGTAGAAAGATCAGTCATCAGAAAGAGAGTCCATAATTCACCTTTGCACATTTCTAAAACTGATCACTTCATCAAATAGGTCATCCAGATGGTCGTTTATACTCCTTTCTAATTCCTCTATCTAATCTGAAATTTGCTGTATAAAAGCTGGTATGTTCTTCATCTTGGGTCTAATTTCAGCACTCCTTATAGTGGCAATCTACTCAAGCCACTCCTCATCATTATCTGAGGAGTATTTTGCAATATATTCCGAAACTATATTAGGAGCCAATTCACCAAATACCTGAATCCCCATATAACTTTCTCTTTTCAACTCAATTTTGTAGGCATCATCGGAGGGTGACTAGCAATTCAAATAAAAAGCTATTATTGAAATATACATACTTAGCGGAAGACCTCAAGAGGTACTAAAAGAAAAATCTTGAAATGCTTGTAGGAATCTTGGAGCCACAACAAAAGGATAATTAAACACAATCTTACTAAGAGCAAATACATCTTCTAGAGTTATAAAATCAAATCTTTCCATTTTAGCAAGTGCATAATAAGATAGAAACCTATGCATTACCCTTAAGCTTTCATTTCTCAGCTTAGAAACATGGCTAGCAGAGGGATCAAATACACTATGACCCATGAGCCTATTCCATACCAAATTAGGGTTCCAATCTGGTGGAGTATTTGTTGGCCCAACTTTAGACATACCAAAGATATTTGCAACTTCATCTATAGAGAGAGTTACGAGAGAGTTCTTAAGCCTAAAGGAAATTGATCCATCATCCTCATACTCTAGGCTGGAGTAGAACTTATACATAAGATTTTCATAATTTCTTTGTTTATATAGAGGAAATCTGTATTTTTGAAAAATCTTAAAGAGTACTCTCTAACTTTTAAGATTAGTCTAGTTCTTTTCAAGGAAGATACACACATAGAATAACCTTTAATAATTTTCCTTTGTGTAAGTGATACATACCTTTCTCTTTGTCGAATAGAGGCAAAAAATATCCCATGGTTCCTTTCCATAGTAGATCCACTTGTATTTCCCTTTTCAAATGCCATAGATGATTGAGATTTGAAGATTTTTAGAAAGAGGGAGCGATTCTTATAAGAGAAATCAGAGAAGGAAAGAGAGGAATTTTGAAAAATTGAAAATTTAAGGCTTTGAAAGTGATGCAACCCTTTTATAGACCCGATTAGTAACGAGTATTACTTATCGAAAGAATAAGGAGCGTTACAATATGTACAATGGCCACGAAAAATGGTTATGTATGAAATTAGTGAAATTATGGTAACGGGTGTTACGAAAAAGTAAGGGGTGTTACGAAAAAGTAAGGGGGCATTACAACTAATTTTTTAGGTTGTTGAACTTATTTTAAGATAAGAATGAGCAAGGACATTTGTACAACAATACTTATGCTTGCTAATCATTTATTTTGCAAAAATTAATTTAAATTGAAGTTAAAATGATGTGAATTTATAGAAATTCAATCATTTAATTCTCATTTTATACCAATACAATTATACATGCATCAAATATCAACTTTAAGCATTAAACACAACATTTCTTACATGTTCATGTCATAACAAACATGAAACACCATTTAGCATCAAATTTTATCATATATTTAAGGAAGTTTAGAAGATTATACTTGAGAGGTATCAACCATACCTAATTCTCTTCGAATGTAGTAGAATGGTTCCTTGTACAACAATTTTAAGAATATATCAGCAAGTTGGTGTTTTGTGTCCATTTATTCAATGCTAATATGTCCCTTGCTGACATGATCTCTAATGAACTGATGTATTATATCTATATGCTTGGTGCGTGAATGATGAATTGGATTTTTAGAAATATTTATGGCACTCATGTTGTTACATTTTATTGGTATGTAATTGAAAGAATGTCGAAAATCTTCAAATTGTGTTCTCATTCAAAAAAGTTAAGTGCAACAACTTGCGGTTGCTATATACTCGACTTTTGTGGTTGATAAAACAACTAAATTTTATTTTTTAGAAAATCATGAAACTAACATATTTTACAAAAATTGACAAGTGCCACTTATGCTTTTACAATCAATCCTACGATCATCATAATCAGCAATGGAATAGTCATATAGTTCAAATGATGAACCTTTTGGATACCACAAACCTATGTTTGGTGTGTCCATAAGGTATCTCATGATTCTCTTTACTTCGACAATATGTGATTCTTTAGGATTGGATTGAAAACGTGCACATATGCAAATACTAAACAAAATGTCCAGTTTAGATGCGGTAAGGTAAAGTAAAGAACCTATCATGCTTCTATATAGCTTAGAATTAACACTTCTACCTTTCTCATAAACTTCCAATTTGATTGAGGTACTCATAGGAGTAGGTTGAGGTTTAGTGTTGTTCATCCTAAATCTTTTGAGCAACTCCTTGGTATATTTGGATTGATTGATAAAAGTTTTATGTTTTAGTTTCTTGATTTGAAGTCCCAAGGAGAAGTTAAGCTCTCCCATCATACTCATCTCAAATTCACCTTGTATAGATTTAGAAAATTCCTTACAAAACAATTCATTAGTAGCACCAAATATGATATCATCAATATAAATTTGAACAATTAAAATATCTTGCTTGTTATGCTTTATGAAAATAGTAATATCATCTTTTCCTTTAGAAAATCTATTTTCAAATAGAAAATTGCTTAATTTTCATACCAAGCCCTTGGAGCTTGTTTCAAACCATAAAGTACCTTTGAGAGTTTAAAAATATGATTTGGATACTTTTCATTTTCAAAACCGAGAGGTTGTTCAACATAAACCTCTTCTTGAATATATCCATTCAAGAAAGCACTTTTAACATCCATTTGAAAAAGTTTGAAAATTTTAAAGTATGTAGGAGCAAGTAACATTCTAATTGCTTCTAATCTAGTAACAGGAGCAAAGGTTTCACCAAAATCAATACCTTATTCTTGTGAATATCCTTTAGCAACTAACCTTGCTTTGTTTCTCACCACGATTTTGGATTCATCCAATTTGTTGTGAAATACCCATTTTGTGCCAACTATCGGATGATCTTGTGGTTTTGGAACTAGTGTCCATACTTCACTTCTCTCAAATTTGTTGAGCTTTTCTTGCATAGCCATGATCCATTGATTATCTTTAAGAGCTTCGTCAATGCTTTTTGGTTCCACTTGAGAGATGAAAGCCACATACTTACAAGTACAATGGACTATTGATCTTATCTTTACACCTTGAGTTGGATCACCAATTATTTGAGTATCTTTGACCTCATTCCTAACTCTTGGACAGTTTGGTTCTTGTTGTTGATGAGTATGTTATAAGATTCTTCATTGTCTTCATCTTTCTTGTCCAAGTCAATGATATGTTCTTCACTTTCTTTCAAGGTTAGATCTCCCATCATTTATTCTATAGCTTTATCATGATTATTGGACCTAGCATTATGCTTAGAAGAAAATTCATCAAATATAAGATAAATAGATTCTTCAACTAAGAGAGTTCTTTTGCTGAAGAATCTATAAGATTTAGAGTTCAATAAATAACCAATAAAGATACCTTCATCTGATTTAGCATCAAATTTTCCCAAATTATATTTGCCATTATTTAAAACAAAATATTTACAACCAAATTGATGAAAATATGCAACACTAGGCTTTCTTCCTCTCTATAACTCATATAGAGTCTTTTTAAGGATAGGCCTAATCAATGCTCGGTTAAAATGTAGCAAGAGGTGTTAAACACTTCAGCCCAAAAATATTTAGGCAAATCATTTTCACAAAGCATGGTTCTTGCCATTTCGATTAGCGACCTATTTTTCTTTCAACAACTCCATTTTGTTGAGGAGTCCTAGGTGCCAAAAAATTATATGTTATGCCATGCTATTTGAAATACATTTCAAAATCTAAATTTTCAAATTCTTTTCCATGGTCACTTCTAATGCTAGAAATGGTGTAACCTTTTTGAGATTGCAAAGTTTTTATGAGAGGAATGAATGAAGGAAATACTTCATTTTTTTGAGCAAGGAAAAGTACCCATATGTATTTAGACTAGTCATCAACCATCACAAGATAATAGTACTTTCCACCAAGACTATATATTATAGTTGGACCAAAAAGATCAATATGTAAAAGTTGAAGTGGTTTAGAAGTTGAAACAATATTTTTAGGTTTAAAAGAACTTCTAAAATATTTGCCTTTTGCATAAGCATCACAAATACTTTCATTTTTGAAAACCAATTTTGGCAAACCATTAACCAAATCTCTTTTTAAAAGTTTGGAGATTACATCCATACTAACATGACCTAGTCTTCTATGCCATAAGGATGAATCTTCATTTTTTGATATAAACAAATAAATATTTTCATGAGAAGAATTGCTTAGGTCCACAACATATATGTTATCTTGGTGATATCCAATAAAAAATATCTTATTAGTTTTGATGTCTATTACTTCATACACAAGTAAATAAAAAATGACTCTATAACCAACTTCACAAAGTTGACTAATGCTCAACAAATTATGCTTCAAAGTGTCAACAAAAAGCACTTTAGATATGGATACATCACTGTTGCCTATTGAGCTAATACCAATCACCTTTTTTTTAGAGTTGCCACTAAAGCTCACACTCCCATTCTTAGCTTTAAGCTTAATAAATTTGGATTTATCTCCAGTCATGTACTTGGAGCATCCACTATCCATTATCCAACTATCTTTTCTTGTCTTTTTGACCTACAAAAAAGAATTAATTCATCATTTTTTTGGTACCTAAGTTCCTTTGGGTCAATACATGTTAGCATATTTTGGATTTCTTTCATTCTCAACAATTGGGATTGATCATTTAGGAACCTACACCCTTTTAATGGAGTAAGGTCTCCTATATTTGATAGGACATTTAAAATTTGTATGACCAAAAAATTTACAATAGTTGCATTTTTCCATCCCTTTATGATTCTTTACTTTCTTATCAAACAAGGTGTTAACCTTTTTGATTTTCAAATTTGTATGAAATCCTAAATTGGCTTTATAAAAAACTGCTCTTTGCGAAGCAATGATATTTTTAAGAGTTTTACTACCTTGTGTGAATTTGCTCAAGCTTTCATTTAATTTTTTTAGCTCACTCTTTACTTTCTCATGTTCACATAAGAGGTTTGAATAATCATTTTTTAATTTCTCAAGTTGAGTAGAAAGATTTTCATTTATGGAATCATGCTTAACTTCAGATTTCAATTTAAGCAAATTTTTCTTTAAAATCTTATTTTCTTTTGAAACATTTAAAAAGTTTTCCATTAACTCATTAAAAGTATATTTTAATTCAAGTAAGTTATAATTATTAGAAGTTATCTCATGGTCTTCACTTGAAGCTTCTTCATCTTCCATTGCCATAAAGTAAAGGTTGATCTTTTCTTCAACTTCCTCATCAAAGGAATCTTCGTCACTTGAAGTGTCACTACCACTTCAAGTGGCATAAGTGTGAACACTCATTTTATGCACCCCTTAGACTCGTGCCAAGCCGACCAGCACTCACTGGAACCAAACCCATACTCGGAGGCCTGCCACCTCAGGGGAGCGGCACCGCCCCTCTTTGTCGATACCACAGCCCCCTCTGGCAGTACTGCCAGGCACCAAATGGGCTGCCACCCTCCTTCTTGGGCGGCGCTGCCACCCCCCTCCGGTGGCAGCCCTTTTGCCTATAAATATGAGACCCCTCTTTCATTATTGACCACCCCAAAATCACTTGAAGTCGAATTTTCCTTCTCGAATTTCTTCTGTTCTCTCTCATACACCGATTTCTTCTTATTTCTTTAACTTTCTTTGAGTTAAAAGAATAATCAATTCGGGGCGTGTGGAGCCCATTTTCTTTAGTTCTCCTTGAGCTAAAGAAGGACCAAATCTAGGGCGTGTGGAGTCTCAAAATTTTTTCTAACAAAATCACTCTGTTAATTTGCTTGTTTTGAATTATCAGATAAAAGACAATCAGACCGTCTTCCTAGGCTTCAACCGATCCAAAGTGGAGCTCCGATCCTGAAGGACAATCTGACTGTCGCCTTCCCAAAAAGCAAAGGAGCAAGTATTATCCCCTAAATCTCCTTTATTTTGATAGAGCATCAAAATAGGCAATTCTCCTTTATTTTGGTAGAGCATCAAAATAAAGAGTCCAAAACATGATAAGTTGGGCATAAAATCAACCCTCCTTCGCAAGAAGGGAGAACTGTGTGGGTTTTGATTCCCATTTAATGGGATATGCAGGCAAGCTACGTAAGGGCTTCAAATCCAAAAAAGTTCAAAGCGATCTCTTTCCTATTAATTAACTGCTTTATTAAATGTATTATTCAGGGAATGTGTAATCGACCTATAACCCATAAGGGCTAGAGTCGATATCTCATATTTTGAGATTCTTGAATTGTAATAATTTAATTATCGTTCTCTTAACTGCTTTACTGCTTTATTTTCATCTAACCTGCTCATGCATATATATATCTCTCATCCTTAAAACAGCTCATGAAAATGCTTTAAATCATGGTTAAAATTAGAAGCCAAGTTCAACCGAAAACCTAGTCCCTGAATCCTCTTTGGTTTCAAAGACTAGTGCACTTATTTTCCTTTGGGATAAAATTGGAGTCAAAATGAGTTTTTACCTTAAATTTTTCCAACAAAAATAACTTAAGGTGGCGACTTCAAAACATCAAAATCATTTTCAAAAGGCACTAAGGCCGCCTCCTCCATGAGAAATCATCCCAAAAAATGAGAGTATTCCCCAATCCCTTGGATTCGCGGACGGTCGGTGCTTGGGCGAGGCCTCACAGCTAGCGACTCCACTGAAGATTAACTTTTTTTTTTCAAAAGTAAAAGAGGGCTACCAATTGGTTGAAAACATTTTCAAAAGTGACTTTCTCTCACAACCTAATTTTTAGACTATGACGGTCCTAGGGTACAGGAAATGTCAAGGCAACCAGTACCTTGAAGAACCCATTCTTTTACTTTAACTTTACTTTTACAAACTAATCATGTAACACCTTAGTTGAAAGGCTTAGAACACAACCTTTAGAGGCAAGCCAAAGGGGGTTTTCTTATGTGTTTGCATGATATGTATGATGCATGTTTATGCTTAAATTGAATGAATATGCATGTTTTAGATGGTTTTACACA